>PJEM01014727.1:0-33460 GCA_004023845.1 Helogale parvula | reverse complement strand
CTGTTAAAAGCCAGATGATGTTTTTCCTTTTGTCTTGTTTTACGTCCTCAGGGCTTGGCTTTGTGACCAGTGAGAATATTGTCTCTGGTCTCCACCATCCACAAGATGGAATTACCAGAGGGCACCTTGGTGGCCTGTCAAGTAGAGTGGGGTTCTGAGACACTGTTACAAGCAGTTACTCTCATTGTCTGGCCCTGCCCGCAATCGGGGGAGTTGGTTGTAAGAGTCCTAGCCCTTAAGGGACCTTTGTCTTTGTAGTGCCTTTGTCCATCTGTGCTAGAAAGGTCTCATTACAGTAGGGCCTGTCCCATGTCACAGATTAGTGGGTGTGTGACTAGACATGTCTCACATTTTTGTGGGAGACCAAAGGTACTATTTTCTCTACACCATCTGCGGTCTTAGACTATTTTGAGGAGTAAAATTTGGGCCATGGGGACTGTGTCATCTATGCCCAAGGATGCTCTTGTGTCTATGGTGTAAGTCCGGAAAGTTGCCTTTATGTCTTCTCATAAAAGTGCCACTTGGGTCCATGGTCTAAGCCTGAAGAACTATCTTCAGGTTTTCCCATAAAAAGCCTTATTGGTTTGAGTCATGGTTGAGAATAAGATTCTACTCATCATTGCCAGACAGTGGATTCTTTAAATTGGCTATATTTGAAAGAAAAATATTATTTACAGAGAGTTCTCAATTTTCTTATTAGGATGATGGCTACCTTTTGAGGCTCCCTTGACAAGATGAAAGAACAGTAATTAAACTTAAGATAAAAATTATTGTCCATATCCAATGTAAATTCTCCTTCTTGAATCCAGCCCCATCTGCCTGTTTTAACTTCCCTTTTCCCCACAAGATTTACACAGAGCGCTCCAGCCTAATCTCTAAGTTCAATATATACACATGTTACCCATGTAAATGCCAAAAGCCAGGAAATCAACTTAACAAAAGCACCCAAGACTGACAGTGGGCTTGCTTTGCTCCTACTTTTCAGGGCTCCGTAATTGGGCTCTGCCGGCTTCAGGCATTTCTATGCAATGTCCTTTGCAGATGTATCCTAGATACTCCCACCTTCACCATACACAGGACAAAATTTATGTCCTCTAAACAGCAGCAAATCCTTTAAAAGCCCTTTCACTTCCACTTTCAGAAGTTCCTACCAAATTTGGAGAGGAAGATTAGTGACCATCCACAACACCCTCTACCCTTCACACACAGATAAAACTGATGACCAAAATGTCTCCTAGGTCCTCCTACATACAAGTGATCAGCAGAAGGTCAGTGTTCAGGGGCAAATAGAGGCCAAGGTTAAATTGTATACCTCAGAAAGAGGTTTTTATAAAAAATGCTTTGTACAAACTTTTCAGAAGCATAAGGGTTTTGATTCCCTTTTAGTTCTAAATCTCCCTGATATAAAGAAGCAAGTTCCATTTTAAAAGGCAAGTCAATCCCTTGATATTCAGGTTGTAATCTAGTACTTTGTGGAAATTAAAAACAATTGCCTTTGTCTTGCAAATCTCTAATGTGTTAAAATAATCCAGAAGTTGTAGGAGTTGCTTAAATTTTATATGTAGTTGTGTTTTATCCCTTGTAATTCTACTTATTTTGAAATCTGTGTCATGGAAATTACCAAATTTCCTTCTCAACTGCATTGTGAATTCTAATCAAATTTTTAACGACTGTCATTTTAAAATATTTTATCATTATAGACAGCTTTACTTTTATTCAGTGCCTTCACAAGTGTTCCTACAAAAATGCTTCATCTTCAAGGAAACTCATGAAAAAAAACTCTATGATACAGATTTCTGAGAACCTTAAGATCTTTCAGTAAACAATCCAGAATTAATGGAAACACTGGATTCAAGCAAAACAGGAAAATTGCATGTGAGTGAATAAACTGATGAAGAGGAAGAATATAATTTTATGGCTTTTGGTTAGAAATATTGCTGATTTTTTTTTTTTTTTGAGAGAGGGAGAGAGTATATGTACACGAGTGGGGGAGGGGCAGACGTAGAGCGGGAGAGGATCTTCAGCAAGCTCCATACCCAGCGTGGAGCTCGACTGACAAGTCTATCCCATAACTCTGGGATTATGACCTGAGCCAAAATCAAGAGTCGGATGTTCAACCAACTGAACCACCCAGGTGCCCCAAAACATTGCTGATTTTTAAGAATGTTTTATTTCCAGATTTAAGGAAACTTTTTTCTTTTAAGCTAATGGGTTTACAGCAATTTGGTAAATTATACATTTGTAAACAGATTTGAAACCTTTATCTTCTCCTATTTTTATCTTCTTCTATTCTTGTAACAGGACACAATTGGAAACATTGGTTATATTGTCAAGGCTTTGATGAGGATATGATATTTGAAGGAAACATGCATAGACTCACATATGACCAGACAGCTTTAAGAAACTTAAGTTGACTTAATGGAGCTAATAAAGCCTGTTGCAAATATCAGCCTGACTTCTTGCTTATGGATAACCAGCTGCCTTACTAGGTAAGTAAGGAAGATCACTTCATTGCAGGTCCAAGAACCCCAGGACATTTTGGGGACATCAAGAATAGAGGAAGTAACACAAATTTATAGGTATTGTAGGCAAAGTTTGATGGTAAGTGTTTGGCTAGACTTCTTAGCCTTGAGAATCTGTTAAAAGTTTAATCTGAAGATTCCTTTGGAAAAGTTCCAGCAAAACAGATTTAAAAGGCTATACAATCAATCACTATACTTGCTGTCCTTATGTAAAGAAGGCCAAGTTTAATGAAAGTAAACTTATTTTATAGAGAAGTTCCACCTAATTTGGCTAACTTTGAAAATGAGGTGATTTCAGAGAGAAAAATTATGTTTCAGTAATACTTTTGTGGATATTAGATTCCCAGTTCTGTTAACTATCTTTTAAGGTTTTGTTTTCTACCTGTAAACTAGACTAGATTCTGAATTCTGATTTCTTCTGGTGATAGCCTACAACTCTCCAGTGTTTCCGAGTTCCCATCCCTTTTGATTTAGAATCATCGAGAACTGAAACACATTTCTCCCTTAAGCCCTGCAAACTAAATATGAATGACTTGATATGTATAAACTTCAGGAAAATCAGCACAATAGATCACATAATTTTCATGCCTGTTACTCTCTGGACTCTTCAAAAAGCTCAGGAGAGACATTCAAACTACACACTAGGAAAACCTCTTAGACTGCCGTTACCTCCCCTTGCTGTATTTGAAGATGCTTCCAGCCTGACATCGATGCAGGTGGTTGCAGATGGGCCCCATCGCAGCACCCCTGGAGTGCCCTGCCTGCACGAGGCTGACTGACTGGCTCATCAGGCTAAGCAAAGACCTGGAACAGGTCAAGGGTCAGGAGCAGCTGGTGATGGGAGGGGACGACTGGGGACACAAGGAATCTGCCTAATTCCAAACCCTAACATTCATAAATGCACATATTCCTCCTGAAGGTAAAATTGGAGGAACCTGGACTGTATGCTAGGGCAGAGCTGGGAGGACTAGCCAGGGGTATCTGTCCTTCAGTAACAGATGCTTGGGAGCCTTGATTGCTCAACATGTTCTGTACCTCATCAGGCATCCAGTCCAAAGGGGGAATTACTGCTGCCTTGGAAATATTTTTGGAGGGAGGCCTCTCTTTATCCTGAGGCCATTCACAGGGTTGTGGTGTGGCAGCAGTTCCTTGGGCCTGGAGTGCCCCAGCAGCCCAAGACCGGCTGACAAGGTACAGACCACGCATGCCTGGGAGGTACAGTTCAGGGTAACCAGGGACCTGGAGCAGGGTACTGTCAGGCAAGGCTGGGCCACAGGAGGGGGCTATTGAAGGTAACTGGCATCTTCCTAATTCCAAACCCTAATCTGTACAAATGTGTATATTTCCCCTGAAGACAGTGCCGGAGGAATACGGACTTACCAGGGCTACGTTGGGTGGCTTGCTAAGGAACTTCAGTAAGAGACACTTGGGAGTCCTGATTGGTGCAGAAGCCTGGGACCCCAGCAAACAGTAAGTGCACAGGGGGACTAACTTGGCTATTTCAGTGGCAACCTCAGGGCGACTTTCAAGGGGTGGGCTCCCTCTACTCTTGAGGTAATACAACTGTTGTGGATGTGGCCAAGGGCGAGGTGATGGAGTGCAGACTGCTCATGTTGTGCGGCACAGGTCAGGGTAGCTAGGAATCCAAAACAGGTCAATGTTGAGTGAGGCCTTGTCACAGGAGGAAGCTGCTGGGGTACCTGTCATCCGCCTGATGCCAGCCTAACCTACACAAAGTGCATATTCCCCCTGAAGGCTGTTTTGTTATGGAAAACAAATGATGCTCACAGACTGATTTTGTCTTTGCCCACAATATATTTAACGTAGGTTCACTGTGTGAATTTCACAAGCCAATAACTTACAATATAATTTGTTAGATTAATGTTGGGATGTTCAATGTGAAATACTTCCCTAGTTATTTTAATAGGTTATCTTCTACTGACCTCAAATAAGGTCTTTTTGCTTTTGTTGTCACATTTATTGTCTGTTCTCTTTTTACATATTCTGTCTTGTGTTCCTTATTTTTCCCTTGACTCCAAGGGTTAGGGTTAAGTTAGGGTTAAGTTTGGGTTCAATTTTTCATATGTAACTGGTTGAGGACATCAAGGCGATAATCATAGGTATTGTATTATAGGTTTATCCAAAGGTCTAGCAGTAATAAAAGTATTTTGGTTCCATTCCTCCAACATTTCCTTAAGAACATGTTTTCCTTCTATCATGAAAAGGCTCTCTGTGGTTTGGAGGCTCCATTCTATCTTTTGATAATGGAGAACCACAAAAATAGGTAACCCAATGTCATCTTCCCCCCTTAGGTGCCTATATTCTAATTTCATAGTTGTCCAAGAAATCACAGACATTAGGATGGATGGTATTTACTTCTGGTTGGGTTCTCTGTTATCACAGATGACCAGCATTGCCCCAGGATTATGGTTGTTCTGAGGGTATTCCACATAACAATCACTCTTAACTCCAAAAATTGAGCATCTACCTATAGAGAAAACTTTTATGTCATTTTTAGTATTTTGTTATTTTTAGCATTTTCTCAAACTGCTTTATGCCACATTTTTATTGTTCTAATTTCCTTCTGTGTGAAATTCATTTATACTTTGTAATACATTGCTAATTTTATCTATCTGTATACCTACTGACGACAAAGCTGCCATTGATTCATGTTCAATTGAGATTGTTTGGTTTCAAAAATTTTAAAGCTTAATGTGATTTGATTGATTTGGAATTAAGAAAAGTATCTGCCATTGTTTTTTCACTTAAACTTCTTCCTGGTCCAACAAAGAACTGCAAGGGTTTCCTTTTTTAGCAAACATGTTTCTGGCATAGTTTGTAAATTTGGCATGAGCAAGCATGGATATCTATATTATATCTAAATCTACATGCTATATATCTATATTATAATATAGATAATCTATATATATAGATTTGAGAATCTGTATCTTGGTTAAAAGTTCTATATATTAAATTGCAAAGTAAAGGCTACTATTGTTGCTTCTAATATGACCATGAGAGGCTTTCTTAATACAAGTTCCTATATTCTTGGAATAAAAATTTGTGGTGAGAGAGAAGCCTGATGTATACCACCAAGGATAATGATACGTTATGTGCCAAGTTTCCCATGTGTCCTCTGTAGACCTTACTACGTGTCTCTGTTCTTATAAAGTCTGGACATAGTGTGCATGAATGTATTTTTAATTTTCTAATAAGTAACTATGGATTAAACAGTGGAAGTTGAAAGTGTAGTAAATGATCAATTTTTTGGCTAATTTATATTTACAAATATAATTGCCCATTCTGAATATTCAGCAGTTGCTCTTGTAGAATAAAGTGCTACTACACAAAATAAGTTAGGAATTAAATTGATGTTATTTTCAGAATCTCTGGCGTGTGTCCAATGCTACATTCAATTTAGTAAGATAAAGAAAAATTACAGAAGTCAGTAGCTGATTGTCCTGGTATATATGCTAGCTTATTTTACCAAGAGACAGTTAGTGGTTCAGGCCAATCTTTCTCCTTCAAGTTAGTTTCTAATAGGGGGTTGTTCAGGATCCATCATGATTCTCATGGAAATTGAAATGGAAGTTTCCACTTCTTTATCAGCTTCTCCAGGCACTTGGTTTCTCCATTGGTTGAAGGTTTCACAGTGAATCGATGGTTCTTATGGAAAAGGGAAGGGGTGGAAAGTTTGATTTTGGTGATGCTGGTGCTGTTGTTGAGTCCTCAGTTGCAATACGGTGATTGGGGTGGTAATCTCCTGTGGAGGAGAAAAAGATGTCACAGATTCTGGAGTTGTATCTGGAGCAGAATGTGGCTATTTTGTTCTGGTGGCACCACCACCATTACTGGAGATGTCAGGGAAGTACCCAAAGCTGCAATGAGTATGATATCCAATAGTGAGCAGTAAACAAAATGATATGGCCAGTAGGTAGCATACTGCATTGATCCACATAGTAATATTTATGGGTTCAGTAATGCATAGAAGATTCATGCCTACAAAATTAAGATGGTGTCCTATAAATTCATAAATCTTTGTAGCCGTTGTTTTTGCCACTCAAGATCTATAGTTTATGGCCAATATTGGGCCATAATTATTGCTGATACTGCCCCAAGCGTAATCACCCTGCATCATGCTAGGCTAAGGAGTAGACATCTGGTGTTGACACAGTAAAACATGTACACATGTATGAAATTTTTATAGAGGTTTTATGTTATCTTCCATAGTTTGATGTAATAGTCTTTCTTCCTTGGTCAACCAGTAGATTTTTTTTTAACAGCAGGTGCTATAATTTCTTAGTACTCTAATGATCATGTTTTTAAATCAGATTAGTTTTGATTCTGGAGTGTTGTTAGTGCTAATCCCTATCTCTGTGGATGTCTGCAATATTAACTCATTAGAAGTTTTTCTACTGTTCTGTATCTATGGTTTAGAGATCTTGCTGCCTCCCAGATCATTTTATCCAAACTTTCATACCTAGATTGTTACTAAGCAACCTAGCTTTTGCTTGAATAAGCCATTCTTTTCAACTGATCCAGAGGCAGTTGGGTTGTATAGTAATGAGAAATTCCACAATATGCTGTATTTCTTAGCCCATTCTTATATTAACTTTCCTGTGAAATATGTGCCCTAATCTGATTTTATCTTTGGGATACTATCAGAAACAATTCAGATTTCTAAAGCTCTTCTGGTGGATGTTTTTAAATTTTTAAATTCCAGTTTAAAAAATTTTAATTCCAGTAGAGTTAACATACAGTGTTACATTAGTTTCAGGTGTACAATAAAGTAATTCAATTCTATACATTACTCAGAGCTCATCGTGATAACTGTACTCTTAAAACTGTTCACCTATTTCATCCATCCCCCCACTCACCTCCCCTCTGGTAATCATCAGTTTGGTCTCTCTAGTTAAGAATCTATTGTCTTTTTTTTTTTTTTATTGGTTAAATATACTGTAGTTTATTTTTAAAATTTACATCCAAGTTTTAGTTAGCATATAGTGCAACAGTGATTTCAGGAGTAGATTCCTTAATGCCCCTTACCCATTTAGCCTGTCCCCCTCCCACAACCCCTCCAGTAACCCTCTATTGTTCTCCTTATTTAAGAGTCTCTAATTTTTGTCCCCCTTCCTGTTTTTATATTATTTTTGCTTCCCTTCCCTTATGTTCATCTGTTTTGTATCTTAAAGTCCTCATGTGAATGAAGTATATGATATTTGTCTTTCTCTAATTTCACTCTCTAGATCCATCCATGTAGTTGCAAATGGCAACATTTCGTTTTTTTTGATTGCGGAGTAATACTCCATTGTATATATGGACCACATCTTCTTTATCCATTCATCCATTGATGAACATTGGGCTCTTTCCATATTGGCTATTGTTGATAGTGCTGCTATAAACACTGGGGTGTATGTGCCCCTTTGAAACAGCATACCTGTGTCCCTTGGATAAATACCTAGCAGTGCAATTGCTAGGTTGTAGGGTCGTTCTACTTTTAATTTTTGGAAGAACCTCCATACTGTTTTCCAGAGCGGCTGCACCAGTTTGCATTCCCACCAGCAGTGCAAAAGAGTTCTCTTTCTCCACATCCTCGCCAACATCTGTTGTTGCCTAAGTTGTTAATGTTAGCCATTCTGATGAGTGTGAAGCGGTATCTCATTATGACTTTGATTTGTATTTCCCTGATGATGAGTGATGTTGAGCATTTTTTCATGTGTCTGTTGGCCATCTGGATGTCTTCTTTGGAAAAGTGTCTATTCATGTCTTTTGCCCCTTCACTGGATTATTTGTTTTTTGGGTGTTGAGTTTGATAAGTTCTTTAAAGATTTTAGATACTAAAGGAGTCTGTTTCTTGGTTTGTCTCTTTTCTTCTTTTGTCCCTTTGTTTCTTCAATTCCATACGTGAGTAAAATCATATGTTACTTGTCTATCTCTGACTTATTTCACTCAGCATTATACTCTCTAGGTCCATCCATATTGTTACCAATGGCAAGATTTCATTTTTTATGATTGAAATAATATAATAATTCCATTATTTTTTATCATTTCATCTTTCAGTGGACACTTGGGCTGCTTTCATAATTTGGCTATTGTAAATGATGCTGCAACAAACAAAGAGGTGCATGTATCTCTTTGAATTAGAGTTTTTGTATTTTGGGGATATATACTCAGTAGTGTGATTACTGGATTATATGGTAGTTCCATTTTTAACTTTTGAGGAATGTCCATACTGTTTTCCACAGTGGCTGCACCAGTCTGCATTCATTCCAACAGTGCACAAGGGTTCCTATTTCTTTGCATTCTAACATTTAACTGTTTCTTAAAAAAATTTTTTTTAATGTTTATTTATTAATGAGACAGAAACAGAGCATGATTAGGGGAGGGGCAGAGAGAGAGGGAGACACAGAATCCGAATCAGGCTCCAGGCTCTGAGCTGTCAGCACAGAGCCCGACACAGGGCTTGAACCCAAAAACCATGAGATCGTGACCTGAGGCAAAGTCAGATGCTTAACTGAGTCACCCAAGCTCCCCAACATTTAACTGTTTCTTTGCTTTTATACATTCTGACAGGTTTGAAGTGATATCTCATTGTAGTTTTGATTTGCATTTCCCTGATGATGAATGATGTTGAGTGTCTTTTCATGTGTTTGGCTATCGGTAGTTCTTCTTTAGAGAAATATCTGTTTGTGTCTTCTGCCCGTTTATTTTTCTTTTTTAATTTTTTTTAATGTTTATTTTTGAAAAGAGAGTGAGCAGGTGGCGGAGGGGTAGAGAGAGACACACACAGGATCTGAAACAGGCTCCTGGTTCTGAGCTGTCAGCACAGAGCCTAACGTGGGGCTCAAACACATGAACTGTGAGATCATGACCTGAACCTAAGTCAGATGCTTAACTGACTGAGCCACCCAGGTGCCCCGTCTGCTGCCCATTTTTAAATGGTTTGTTTTTTGGATGTTGAGTTGTACAAGTTCTTTATATATTTTGGATACCTTCTCCCATTCAATAGGCTGTCTTTGTTGATTGTTTTGTTGATTGTTTCTTTTGCTGTACAGATTTTTATTTTGATACTGTCCCAATAGCTTATATTTGATTTTGATTTCCTTGCCTCAGGAGACACATCTAGAAAGATGTTGCTATGGTCAATGTCAAATAAATTATTGCCTGTGTTCTCTTCTAGGATGTTTATGGTCAGGTCCCACATGTAGGTCCTTAATATGTTTTGAGTTTATTTTTGTGTATGATGTTAGAAAGTGGTCCAGTTTCTTTTTTTGCATGTAGCCATCCAGTTTTTCCAACACCATTTGTTGAAGAGGCTTTTTCCCACTGCATATTCTCACTTATCTTGTAAAAGATTAATTGACCATATAAATGGGGGCTTATTTCTAGTTTTTTCTATGCTCTTTCATTGATCTTTGTGCCTATTTTTGTGCCAATAACATGCTGTTTTGATTACTATAGCTTTGTCGTATAACTTGAAATCTGGAATGGTAATAGTTCAGTTTTGTTTTTCAAAATTGCTTTTGCTGTTCGGGGATCTATTGTGGTTCTATAAAAATATTAGGATTGTTCTAGTTCTGTGAAAAATGCTATTGGTGTTTTGATAGGAATTGCATTAAATCTGGTCATTAAATCTAGATTGCTTTGGGTAGCATGAACATTTTAATAACATCTGTTCTTGCATTCCATAAGCATGGAATATCTTTCTACTTCTTTGTGTCAGCTTCAATGTCTTTAACCAGTGCTTTATAGTTTTCAGAGTACAGGTCCTTCATTTTTTTGGTTAAGTTAATCCTAGGTATTTTATTATTTTTTGTGCTATTGTAGATGGAATTGCTTCCTTAATTTCTGTTGCTTTATTATTAGTATACAAATACATTGTACATTGATTTTGTATCCTGCAACCTTACTGAATTTATCGGTTCTAGTATATTTTTGGTGGAGTCTTCAGTGTTTTCTATATATAGTATTGTATCATTGGCAAATACTGAATGCTTCTTCCTTACTGATGTGAATGCCTTTTATTCCTTTTTCTTGTCTGATTAGTGTGGGTAGGACTTACAGGATTATGTTGAATGAAAGTAATGAAAGTGAACATCCTTGTCTTGGTCCTGATCTTAGAGGAAAAGCTCTCAGTGTTTACCATAGCATATGATGCTTACTCTGGGGTTTTAATACATGGCCTTTATTATTATGAAGTATGTTCACTCTAAACCTACTTTGTTGAGAGGTTTTTATTTTATTATTATGAATGTTTTACTTTGTCAATGCGTTCTCTGTGTCTATTGAAATGATCATATGGTTTTTGTCCTTCCTCTTGTTATTGTGATATATTACATTGATTTGCAAATATTGAACTGCCTTGCATCCCAGGAATACATTCCATTTGATCTTGGTGAATGATTTTTAAAATATGTTGTTGGACTTTTTTGCTACTATTTTGTTGACAATTTCCCATATATGTTCATCAGAGATATGAGCCTATAGGTTTTTGCTTTTGTTTTTGTTTTTTGTAGTATCTTTATCTGATTTTGATATTAGGGTAATGCTGGCCTCAGAATGAATTTGGAAACTTTTCCTTCCTCTTATATTTTTTGGAAGAGTTTGAGAAGAATAGGTAGTAACTCTTCTTTAAATGTTTGGTAGAATTCATCGGTGAAGCCATCTCACCTGGATTTTTGTGCATTGGGGGTTTTTGAATTACTGATTCAATTTCATTGCTATAATCAGGGTGTTGATATGTTCTATTTCTTTCTGATTCAATTTAGGGAGGATATATGCTTCTAGGAATTCATTTATTACTTCTAGGATGTCCAATTTGTTAGCATGTCATTTTCCATAACATTCTCTTATAATCCTTTGTATTTGTGGCATTGTTATTTTTCCTATTTCTTTTTTTTTTTTTTTTTATTTTCTTAAATGTTTATTTGAGAGAGAGAGAATGAGCATGAGTAGGGGAGGGGCAGATAGAGGGAGACATAGAATCTGAAGCAGGCTCTAGGCTCTAAGCTGTCAGCACAGAGCCCAACGCAGGGCTCAAACCCACCAACTGTGAGGATAATGACCTGAGCCAAAGTCGGATGCTTAACCCACTGAGCCACCAGGTGCCCCTTCCTCTTTAATTTCTGAATTTGAGTCCTCTCTCCTTTTTTCTAATGGGTCTAGCCAAAGGATTATCAATCTTGTTGATCTTTTCAAAGAACTGGATTTTGCTTTCATTGATCTGTTCTGATTTTTTAAATCTCTATTTCATTTATTTTTGCTCTAATATTTAGTATTTCCTTCCTCCTGCTAGTTTGGGGTTTTGTTTGCTCTTTTTCTAGCTTCTTCAGCTGTAAATTAGGTTGTTTGATATTTTTCTTGTTTCCTGAGGTAGGCCTGTATTGCTATAATTCCCTCCTAGAATAACTTGCTGCATCCCAAAGATTTGGGGCCATTGTATTTTCCTGCTCATTTGTCTCTATGTATTGTTAAATTTCTTTGATTTCTTCTTTGACCCATTTGTTTTTTAATCTCCATGTATTTTATCCAGATTTTTTTCTTGTGGTTGGTTTCTAGTTTCATAGTGTTGTGGTCAGAAAAGATGCATGTTATGGTTTGAATCTTTTTGAATTTGTGGCATAATGTGATTATGGAGAATGATGCAGGTGTATTTTGCTGTATTGGTGTTGAAATGTTCTGAATATAGCTTAGATCTATCTGGTCCAGTGTGTCATTCAACACCACTGTTTCCTTGTTGATTTTCTTTCTAGGTGATCTATTGACGTAAGTGGGATGTTAAAGTTCACTACTATTATTGATTTCTTCCATTATGTTTATTAGCTGCTTTATCTATTTGGGGGCTTTCATGTTAGGTATATAAATATTTACAATTATTATACCTTCTTGTTAAATTATTCCCTTTGTGATTACATAGTGTTTTTCTTTGTCTCTTGTTACAGTCTGTTTTAAAGTCTATTTTTTCTGATATATTTTTACCAGCTTTCTTTTCATTCCATTTGCATAAATGTTTTTCCATCCCTTCCCTTTAAATCTGCATGTGTCTTTAAATCTGAAATGAGTCTTTTTGAGTCTCTTGTAGGCAGGATATAGATGGGTTTTGTAATTTTATCCAATTAGACACCCTATTCTTCTGATTAGGTAGTTTGGTCCATTTATATTTGAAGTATTGATAACTATGTATTTTATTACTTGTTTTATGGTTGCTTTTGTAATTCTTTTTTCCTTTCTTGCTCTCTTGTGGTTTGATGGCTGTCTTTAGTGATATGCTCGGGTTTTCTTTTTTTAAATTTTTTTAGTTTTTGCATATTTATGTCAGGTTACCATTAGGTTGATATATACATATGCCATATGCATATGCCAGTCTATATTGTTGATAGCTGCTTAAAGTTTGAACCCAGTCTAAAAGCACTAAATTTTTATTTTCTCCACCCCACATCTGTTTTGTTTTGCGAATGCCTTCACTGATTTTCATAAATACATTGATTTTAGTATTTTTGAATTTGTGGCCTAATGTTCCTGCTGTTGTGCTTTAACCTCCATACTGATTTTATAACGTTTATATGTACTTATGTTCCCTTTCCTATTTTTATTACTCCTGCTTATGGTCTTTCCTTCCCACTCAGAGAAACCCTTTTAACATTTCTTGTAGGAATGGATTAATGGTCATGAATATCTTTAACTAGTGTTGTCTGGGGAACTCCTTCTCTCTCCTTCTATTCTGAATGATAGGCTTGCTGGATAGAGTATTATTGGTTGCAGATTTTTCTCCTTTCCGCACTTTGAATGCATCATGCCCAGCTCAGCTGATAGCCTTCTGGGATTCTCCTCATATGTAACTGTTTTCTCTTGCTATTTTTAAAATTGTTCATCACTTTTTTTTTTAATGCCATTTTAACTATTCTGTGTCTTGGTGTGGACCACCTTCGGTTGATTTTGTTGGGGCTCTCTGTGCCTCGTGGATCTGGATTTCTGTTTTCTTCTGCAGATTAGGGAAGTTTTCAGCTATTAGTTTTTAAACTAAGTTTTGTGCCCCCTTTTTTTTCTTTTTCTGGAGTCCCTATAATGTGAATGTTATTAGACTTGATGGTATCACTGTGCTCCCTTAACCTGTTCTCATTTTCTAATATTCCTTTTCTCTCCTGTTCCATTTGGTTGCTTTCCATTATTCTGTTCTCCAGGTCACTGATCCAGTCTTCTGCTTCCTTTGGTCTTTTATTCCATGTAGTGTATTTTTAATTTCAGTTGGTGAGTTCATCTTTAGTTCTTTTTAATATTTTCTCTTTGTTGAGGATCTTGTGGAGATCCTCTCCTCTTTTCTCAAGTCCAGTGAGTACCTTTATGACCATTATTTAGAGTTCTCCATGGGGCATGTTGCTTATTTCCATGTTGTTTAGGTCTCTTGCTGTGAGGTTGTCCTGTTCTTTGATTTGGAACATTTTCCTCTGTCTCATTTTGTTTAACTTTGTGTGTTAGGAAAGTCAGCCATGTCTCCCGCTTTTGAAATTAGTGGCCTTATGAAGAGGAAGTCCTATAGTTCTCTGCAACATGAGGCCTCCTGTGCAGCAGAACCTGGCACTTCAGGGTTTTCTGCTATGTGTGTTGTGTGTACCCTGTGTTGTGGTACGTTTGATTTTATCCCACTTGTCTGCAATGGCTCTTTGCCTGGTAGGGGCAGGGTTTGGTCCCTGTGCTGTTAAGGGACCAGTCTGAGAGCCACCATGTGTCTGAGTTGGGTCAGACCAGATGCATCTGACCCAATTCCCTCTCTCACCAGAATTGTGGTTGCACTGAACTACAGGGTAGTCTCTAAGCATCGTCCCCTGAAAGGCTTTTGGGGGGGGGGGGGGGGGGGAACGTATAGTCAGACCAGATGTCTGCCCCAAGCCCACTGCTGGGCCTGCAAACTAGTATGTGTGATTATTTTCCACTTTCCCCAGGGCAGGAGTCCCTTTGAGTGGTGCTGGCCCCTGTCAGGGCTACTTGCAAAATGCCATGCATGTGGTGCCACTTTGGAGGGACTCCTGCCAAGTGGGGTGGGTTGGATGGGATAGTCTGCTGGAGAACAAAGGGTGGGGTGCCTAGCGTAAGCAGGGTTTGTACTGGTCTGCTTGTGGGAAGAGACTTGGAGCCCTGCTGTGGGAAACTAACTGGAGCCATTTTGGAGGAACGCCTGTCCAGTGTGGTTGGTTGGACAGGGCAGCTTCATAAGACAAAGTGGTGTTGGGGTTTGTACTGGTCCCACAGATGTCCATGTATCTAGGCATTCTTGATGTGGTTTTTTTCTCTAAGATTACCTATGAAAAGCCTGTCAGTGTTTGAGTGGTTTTCTGGGATATTTGATGTGGGTGTTATCTAAATGTATCTAGGGAACAAAGTGAGCCTAGGATGCCGCTTCCCTTAAGTCTGATTAGGTTCCAGAATTTTCAACAGGGAGAATGGCTGACTTTGAGATCTCAGGAAGTTTTCCTGGGTAATCTAAATATAACTGTTAAGAGTAAGTTGGGGACAGTGGGGTGGCTCAGGTAATCATCTCATGGTTCGTGAGTTGGAGCCCCACATAGGATTTCTGCTGTCAGGAGCCCACTTCGGATCCTCTATTCTCCTCACCCACTTGTGCACATGCACACTCTCACCTCTCACTTTCTCTCCCTCACCCTGTCTCTCTCGCTTGCTCTTCTTCGCTCTTTTCCTCTCCCCCATCTGTCTTGCTGTCTCTCAACTCTTTTCTCTCTCCCTCTCACTTACACTCCCTTGCTCTTTCTCACTCTCTGTTCTGAGGGGAATAAGCTTAGGAATTCCCTGAGCCTGCACTGATGGGTTAACCTGGCAAAAAGAATTACAAAGCCACAGGATGGTTCACACCCAAGTTTGGGTAAACAAGATTAGGTAAATGGTATAGAGAGCGGGGCCAAGGCCACAATACAAAGGTATAGGAGGTAAGCAAGATTAGGTATTCAGGGCAAAAATGCCAGCTTCCTCTCCCCACCCTCCCCAATTTAGTAGTATAGCAGAAAGCTGCTCTCAAAGGAAGGACAGACCAAAAGGGGTAAAGAGGGCTATAGACCTCTGCCTGGTGAAGCTGCCCAGAGAGGAGCTGATTAGCAAAAGGGACCTTGTTGATCATGAGGTTGCATGTTCTATCTTATCCCCTAGGCTAAGGTAAACTGGCATTCCACCTCATGTTAATCCTGGCACCAGGCAGATGGTTTTTATATTGACCCAAACCCCTAACACCCTAGATCTTCAAAACCCCCTTTCGGGGCACCTGGGTGGCTCAGTCGGTTAAGCGTCTGGCTTCGGCTCAGGTCATGATCTCGCAGTTCATGGGTTTGAGCCCCGCATCGGGCTCTGTGCGGACAGCTAGCTCAGAGCCTGGAGCCTACTTCGGATTCTGTGTCTCCCTCTCTCATTGACCCTCTGCTCATGCTGTCTCTGTCTCTCAAAAATAAACAAACATTAAAAAAAAAAAGTTAAAAAAAAAACCCTTTCCCTCATACCCCTGAGTTAATATTCATTGTCTCTTTGTGCATACCCATCACATTTGTAAGGACCCTTATTCAGGGCTCTTGTCTTTTCCCAGACATTAACCAACTCATTTTAATCCTGTGTCCTGACTCTTGCTGGACAAGAGAGAACCTTAGACCCAGAGTCTACGACAGATGGTGACCCGGCTGTGATAGAAGGAAAGGGGATTACAGGGCAACATGGACAAGGAGCTGATGTGGCAGGAGGTGGCACAACACAAGGACTGCAGCACACCACGGAATGATTAAGGAGCTCCAAGAAAAAACTCACTGGGTACAGTCGCTTCCTGACGAGGTAAGGGATAAAGCGAAACTATATTAGGATTCGCTGCTGTGGAACTATTTAAGAGATCTACCATGGGAAACTCCCTAGCCCCTGAACAAAAGTGCTGTATTCGAATTCTTCAGTCACTAGGAGAGACAGCAGGGAAGCTCTAAATTATAAGGCTCTCCTTAGATTATTGCTGGCTATCCAACAAAATTGCCCTTGGTTCCCAGAACAAGGAACTTACGATCTTGAAGTGTGGGAATAAGAAGGGAAAACACTGATGGCCAGGCATTTTGAAGGGGCTAATGTCCCCTCTGAGGTAATCCTCACCTGGTCTATTGTTCACACTGCCCTTCTCCTCTTGAGCTCGAAGGTATATATGAAGACAGAGTTCTCTAAAAAAGGAAAAACCTCAGTCCCCCTATAATCAGGCTGTGCCTCTGGTGCTTTTACAGCCAAAAGATACTCACCCTCCCCCAAAAGGATGGGATGACATCGAGCCTCTAAAAACCTCACGACCGGTTCTGACGAAGTCCTCACCCCAATGCAAAAGTACATGAAGGAAGTCCATAAGGTCGTGTTTCCCATTGTCAGGCAAAGCGGGCAATATGTCCATGAAGGCCTGCTCTTTTCAATAGTAAAAGAATTGCAAAAATCAGTTCAGCTGTATGTCCATCATAGCCCTTTTACAATTAGCATTTTAAAAAATATTTGTGATACTCATTCCGTGTGTACCTGGGTGGAGCTCTCTCATGAACATCAGCCCAGTGTGCTGGCTGTGCCCAAGAGTATCGGGATGCTTGTGTGGTTTGTGCTATGCAGAACTTTGCTGCTGCTATTCTGGTATCCTTTGGACAGCTGTCTGACACAGGGCAATGGTCCCAATCATTGTCAGTGAAACAATGCACTAAAATGATGCAGTGTATTTTACACAGGGCATCCCTCATACAGGGGACTTTATCACTGTTTCTCCCGACACACTCTGGTTACTCTATGTGTGAGGGCTTCTCCCTCATTCATTTCCTAGATTAATAACTATGATGATTAGAGCCAATTGTCTCTGGCTAGTCTACCTCGGGATAGAGATTTTAAGGAATATTCCTAAGCAGCTGCCAGTCTTTCTAGAGAGCTTTTGTTTTGGAGAGCTTCCCAGTCTTCTTAGGCCTGACATACACTGCCTAATTCTACTAGTGGAAAACAAAAATTGGTATCTGCTCATCTATCTGAGCTGACAGGCTTTAGGACCATGTGAACTCTTTTCTCTGCCCTCTGCGTCTTTGCCTTCTGGGCTCTTGGCGGCACCTCACCTTTTCTGCCTTGTTAGCCCATCAGTGCAGGCTCTGGGAATTCCTAAGCTTATTCCGCACACTATAGCTCTTTCTCCCCCCCTTTTCTCTCTCACTCACTCTGGCTCTGTCTTGATGGCTTTCTCACAAATAAACATTAGAAAAATACAGCAAGTAAGTTGAAGTAAAGTTTGAGCCACCCACGTGCCATTTACCCTACAATCGGTTAAGCATCCACTCTTGATCTCAGCTCAGGTCTTGATCTCAGGGTCATGGTTCATGCCCTGCACTGGGCTCCGCGCTGGATGTGAAGCCTCCTTTAAAAAAAATAAATAAAAGTTTGTAGGTAACTATTTAAAATAGTTTCTCCATGTCTTTTTGCTAACCTGAAACCTTTAAGCTTTGGTAAATGACGAGTTAATGTAGATATTCAATGAATTTAACTTATTTCCCAATAAGAAAATAATAAAACATTAATTACTAACTGTAGGCTTATCTATTCTTTTGGCTTCAACAGAGTTTCTCTGGTAACAGAGAAACTAAAACTTGAGTCTCCTAGTAAACAGTTTTTTGTGCTTTGTTGAAAGATGGTTATGAAGAAGCACATGTTTCCAGAAATTTATGAATATATCCATAATTTTCCAATCTAAAGATGCACTAAGTAAATGTAACAATTCATATTTGCTTCCTATTTTTCACTATGAAGTTCCTAAGGATTAAAAATTCCAATGTATATGGTTAGAGCTACTAAAAATAAGGGAAACATCTCCATATGCAAGAAAAGTAGGCATGTGGTTTTGATAATGAAGATAAGAAATGGATGGGAAAATTTTTTTCCTAAAGAAAAATTTAAAAATCTGTGAAAAAGTCTTAAGTTGAATAAGGAATCCTTAAAATGATTAAAATGATTTGAAAAATGAATTTGAATATAAAAAGCTGGTACAAAATTAAAATTTGTTATTCTGCCTTTGATTTTAAACAGTTTTTGTTTAAAGATTCCATGTTTTGTCTTCAGCAGGTCTGATTACTTAGAAGAAAAGTCTAACTTTATTTGCGTGTGAAGTCTTCTTGAGTTTAAAATTTCCCAGAAGACCCCTGAAAGATTTCAAGGGTTTGTTCTTCTCATAAAAGAGAGCTATTAAAGGCAGCAACCTCCTTGACCTAGCCTGCAGCAACTTCTTACTTGACATGTCTCTGAAGGCAAGGGAAATAAAGCAAAAATGAACTATTGAGACTTCATCAAGGAAAAAGCTTCTACACAAAGGAAACAATCGACAAAACTGGAAGGCAACCAATGGAATGGGAGAAGATATTTGCAAATGACATACTGGATAAGGTCATATCCAAAATCTTTAAAGAACTTACCAAACTCAATATCCCAAAAACAATCCAGTGAAGAAACGGGCAGAAGATATTCAGATGGCCGTCACATGAAAAGATGCTCAACATTGCTCATTAGGGAAATACAAATCAAAACCACATTGAGATACCACCTCACACCAGTCAGAGTAGCTAAAATTAACAATTCAGGAAACAACATATGTTGGCAAGGACATGGAGAAAGAGGACCCTCTTGCACTTTTGGTGAGCATGCAAACTGGTGCAACCACTCTGGAAAACAATGTGGAAGTTCCTCAAAAAATTAGAATTACCCTACAGTCCAGCAATTGCATTATTAGGAATCTATCCAAAGGATACAGGAGTGCTGATCTAAAGGGGCACATGCACTCTAATGCTAATAGCAGTGCTATCACCAATCTCCAAATTATGGCAAGAGCCCAAATGTCCATCAACTGATCAATGGATTAAAAAGATGTGGTGTAGGTGTATACACAATAGAATTGTATTACAATGGAATACTACTTGGCCATCAAAAAAAGAAATCTTGCCATTTGCAACAACATGGATGAAACTGGAGGGTTTTATTCTAAGCAAAATAAGTCAGAGACAGATATCCTAGGATTTCACTCGTATGTGGAATTTGAGAAACTTAAATGATCATAGGGGAAGGGTAGGAAAAATAGAGGGAGACAAACCATAAGAGACTTTTAAATACAGAGAACAAATTGAGGGTTGATAGGAGTGGGGGTGGGTGGGCAAAATGGGTGATGGGCTTAATTAAGGAGGGGATGAACACTGGGTGTTATATGTAAGAGATGAATCGCTGTTTGATTCCTGAAGTGAGGGAGGGGCAGAGGATTCTACTTGGGAGCCTGCTTGGGATTCTAACAGTACAGAGCCCAATTAAGGGCTCAAAGTCACAAATTATGAAATCATGACCTGAGCTGAAATCAGGAGTCAGATGCCTATTACACTGAGCCACCCAGGTGCTCCTGCATTGTAATGAATCCTAGTCAGATTATTAACCATTACAATTTTTAAGTCTTTTTGTCATTTACAGTTGTTTTACTTTGATGCTTTTGCAAAAGTGCTTCATCAAGTAGATTCAGGAAAAGACTGATAAATATAGAATATAGGTCTCTAACTTAAGATCATACCATTGAACTGAGTAAGAATTTACAGAACTCTAATGGAGAAACTGATGGTTTCACAAAACTACTGACAGAAGATCAATAGAAATTAATTACAGGGGTACCTCGGTGGCTCAGTTGGTTAAGTGCTGGACTTTGGTTTTAGCTCAGGTCATGATCTCATGGTTTCAGGAGTTCGAGCCCCACGTCTGTCAGTGCAGAGCCTGCTTGAGATTCTGTCGCGCTCCCTCTCTCTCTCAAAATAAAAAGAGAAGTTAATTACAAATGGGACTGAATAAACAGAATTAGAGAGAGAGAGAACACAAACACAAGTGGGGTAGGGACAGAGAAAGAGGAGAGAGAATCTCAAGCAGATTCCCTACTGTCCGTGCAGGCCTGATGTGGGGCTTGAACTCACAGACTGTGAGATCATGACCTGAGGCGAAACCAAGAGAAAGACACTTAACCAACTGAGCCCCTCAAATACTGCTGTGTGTTTATCTTTTTTTTTTCCCCAGATATAGGAAAACCTTTCCTCAGCAATTTGGTAAATTATACCTTTGCAAGCAAAATTAAAACATTTTTCTTCTACCTACCTGATCACCCCAGAATTTGGAAACTCTCAGTGAGTATTCTTACATACTTATGGCAATATATTTGTATGCGTTCAATAAGAATCTGCCCTCCTTACAACAGGACACAGTTGGGAACACTGGTTTTATTACTAAGGTTTTGGAGCACCTGGGTGGCTCAGTCGATATCAATTCAGGTGATGATCTCACAGTCTGTGAGTTCTAGCCCCTCATTGGGCATGGTGCTGATCACTCAGAGCCTCGAGCCTGCTTCAGATTCTGTCTCTGCCCCTCCCCCATGCACACTCCATCTCTCTCTCTCAAAAATAATAAACGTTAGAAAAATTATTACTAAAGTTTTGACTCTAATGTCATAGTTGAGAGATCTGCAGATGCTCAGATACAACCAGAAGCTTTGAAGGACTAATGCTGACTTCATGGAGCCAATAAAGTGCCTTGGAAATAGCAATGTGGTATTTGCTAAAGAATTTTCAGCATCCTTACCAGGTAAGTAAAGAAGGCAACTTCCAGGCAGGTGCAGGAACCTAGGATATTTTGGGGACCCTGTTAAAAAAGGAAATAACCCAAATCTATAGGTATTGCAGGTAAAGCGTGATGGGAAGTATTTGGCTTTATTTCTTACAAGAGTCTGTTAAAAATTCAATCTGAGATGCCTTATGAAAAGTTCCACCAAAGCAGAGGTAAAAGAGCCTATATATCAATCATAACTCTCACTGCACTTATATAAATAATCTAAGTTCATTGAAACTAGCCTTAGTTGCAAACAAATTAGTCTTAGTGGTTATAATTGATAGAAATGCGAATAACTTGTAGAGAAAATTTGTTTTGACTGAAACTATGAACTTTTAGATATTAGATTCTAGTTCTGTTAATGGTCTTTGGGGTTTTGTTTTCTGCCTGTCAGCTAGACTAGATCCCGAATTTTAGTATCTCAAATGTCTGGTTACATCTTGCCAAAGTCACATTTCTGATTATTTCCCATTCTTTGGGAACATTGCAAATGTTGACTTGATAGGACCAGAGAAACTACCAGAACAGCTTATGTATTTATAATCTTTGTATTTGGACTTGTTGTCAGGCTGCCAAAGACCACCAGAGACATTTAAAGTGCACACCAGGGGCGCCTGGGTGGCTCAGTCGGTTAAGCCTCCGACTTCAGCTCAGGTCAGATCTCACGTTTGTGGGTTCGAGCCCCGCGTCAGGCTCTGTGCTGACAGCTAGCTCAGAGCCTGGAGCCTGCTTCCGGTTCTGTGTCTCCTTCTCTCTCTGCATCAAAAATAAAACATTAAAAAAAAAATAAAGTGCACACCAGAAATATCACTTGGTTGTGACTGCCTGCCTTCACTCTATCTAAGATGCTTTGAAATTGGCATCTAGGAATCTTTACAACTGGCTTATAACCCTCAGAACAGAGGAACTGTTTTATAATTTGCTGTCTGCAAACTGAGGGAGCACTCCGGGATGTAGGCACTGTCATAACCAATATCACCAGTGGATCCAGACCTTATGACATGGTGATATACAACCAGTATCATCATGACATCAGGCCTTATGTGACATGTTTCTTGCTATTCTAATTGATGAGGAGAACCAACCCATGGCTGCATTTATGTGGCAAGACAGACGATATCAGTTTGCTGGGCTATCACAAGGATACCTTAGCAGCCCAGTAATAGTTCACAACCTTCTAACACCAGACACCCAGGCTTTGATGAAAACACACACAAAAAAACTATTTCCTATATAGTGATGATATCCTTATTGATGGCAATAACTAGGAAAAACAGATTAGGGTCAAAATAGTTAATTGAATTCCTTACACTCAGAAAATGGAAAATTGACCCAAGTAATATCCACATATTACAGTAAAAGTGCTCAGCAAAATTTGGTCCTCTTGAAGCATAAAAATACCACACCCAGTCATAAACAGTATAAACTGCAATTTGACTCCTAACACAAAAGGAGATGCTCAGAAACTGATAGGATTGTTTGGATATTGGGTATAGCACATAACACCTCTGGGGATAATACTAAAACATTTATGAAATAAATGAGTAGAAAATTTAGATGGCTAGGGACTCAGGACAGCCTTTATTTGACAAATACTGACAATGTTTAAAACATCGGCACTAGCTAATGACTTGAAGTACAAATTAGAGGCCTATACTCACGAGAGTTTGCAGCAGCATCGCGGTGGACTGAAACACCGCAGAAACCCAAGTATTACCTGACTGGGCTTTACGTAAGGAGTTCTCATTGTTCTGAGAACATATACCAACCAACTGAAAGGCTCACCTAAACATTCTACAAGGCCCTAAAAAATACAGACACAGTAAGAGAAACTAAAACAATTATACCTACCAAAAACCCCTTCTGGTATAGGTAAAGCAGACTTTCTACAGAGAGGGGAATTACTCTTGACCATAAAGCTGTACATAAAAATGGTGCATATCTGAGTGGGGCCACAGAGAGTAAGCTCAACCAGTTGCATAATAGGGACTACAGCAGTTGATGCCTGATTTTATTTACTTTAGAGAGTGAGAGCACATGTGCATGAGGTGGGGAAGAGGGGAAAAGGGGGAGACAGGGAGAATCTCAAGCAGGCTCCACACACAGCATGGAGCCTGATGCAGAGCTCGAGCCCATGGCCCTGGGATCATGACTTGAGCTGAAATCAAGAGTCAAGACCCAACCAGTCAAGTGCCCCAACAGTGCATTATTTTAGATGGATAGTCCTTCCTGCCATCATCCAGAGTATGAGAGCAGTCAGCCTGTAGAGTTAAGGACTGATAATGGTCTAACCATGATAGAATCAGGCTTGGCAGAATCAGCACAACTTGCTAAACTAATATCCATAAAATAGGCAATTGAACAGTCTGTTAAGGAAAGTCAGAATGAGATCTGTAATTTTTGGATCCAAGGATAGTAAGTAAATAAATAGCTCTTTGGTCGGGTCATAGCAGGAACATGGGAAATAGGATGTAAGAACATATGGGGCAAGGACGGATGGCAGAAAATAGTCCTGGATGACATCTCCATATTGGTTTCACAGGTCTGCACGTCAGAAGGACAACTACAAAGTAACCAAATTTAACAACCAAGTAGACAAACTCAATAGGAAAACTAAAGAAGTAAAGATTCCTAAATTTCTGGAAAAAAAACACAATGATTCATGGCTAAGGATGAAACCAGTTCAAAACATAACCATACATTAACAAGAAGGACAATGGAACATAAAATGTGGACACACAGATATGCCAATGGATAGGATCCAAATAGGCCGTGGTGGCAAACACGGCTCTAGAACATTGTTGGAGAAAAGAAACATGTATATATCCACAAAATGCCTTCAATTAAAAATTAAGAAATGTGATAATTGCCACCATTTTGAAGCTTAGAGGATTCATTCATTGATTCTTCATCACATCAATGAAATCATCCAGGTAAATTCAAAGACAACAAACCCTTCTAAATTATACAAACTGATTACATGAAATGCTCACCTATATCAGAGAATAAAGTATATGTATGAACAACTTTCGACACATAAATTACTCTATCCTTGTGAAAGAAATCATAAAAGAATCCACCATCTGAGCCTTAGAAACCTGGATTGCCTGCTCTGGTGGTTCAGCCATCATAAAAATCAGATCAGGGCACCTACTTCACAGAAAAGCTAATACAAGAATGGGCTAAGGAAGAAGGCATAATATGGAACTTCCTCTTACTCTACAACCCAAATGTCTCTGGATCAATTGAAAGGTATCACGGTTTAAGCAAAAGCTTAGGTTGCTTACTAACAATCTAGATATGAAATCTTAAATGACCTGGAAGGTGGCAGTCACTACAACATAGATACAGACAAGGACGAAAAACCCTCCTATTGAATTAGTGCTGCAGGCAGCAACAAAGATAGGAATTAGCATTAACACCATCCTGGAATCTAAAATAGGGAAAGTATTAATTACAAAACATAAGAATGTAAATTTAGTACAGGTAAAATCATAGCACTTGCCATAATAAAACCCTACTTGGTGACTAAAGGGAAAGGTATATTACAACAAATTAAAGACCATAATATGGTGCATCTATAGAAATTTCAGGCACATAGAATACCATCTTTTGTCAACACTTGTTGCCTAATATTAGCTAGTATAATGCAAGATGACAATTCTTGGAACAAGAGTGTCAATAATTGCCATAACAACTATAGATTGAGTGGTAAGAACAAAAAAGAATTACAGATTTTTGGGACACTACATTTTGCAGGCATGAATCTGCTTTGCATCTTTAACCGTTACTAAGTAGGTGAGTGCAGCATGCTGCTTGTTGGCCACACTCTTTTGCCAGTTGCTCACTTTGGATAGCATACTCTGTAAAGCTATAGATATTCCTCTTAGTGTCAGTCGTGCCAGTGTTCCAAAATGGGCTACCTTCTCCTCCAAACATAATTTCAGTCTGTGACATCCTCTGCTTCCTCCACGGATTGCCATTTTGGTCACCTGATTGCAACTGAGGACTTAACTGCATTACTGGCATCACCAAGCTCAACCTTTCCACTTCTCCCTTCACTGTCTGCACCATCTACTCACTGGGAAACCTTTAGTCAATGGGGAAACCAAATGGTTAGAGAAGCTGAGTAAGGAGTTGAAACCTGCACTTCAATCTCCAGATGAATCCCCAAGGATCCAAATGATACTAGGACGGAGTGTTGTGTATTGGTTTGATATGATTTCAAAAGCACTAATATATGACAAAGACAGAAAAAAAGTTGTTTTTAGAAGTAAAGTTGTCTTGATATCACAATAAAGTAAGTTATACCAGGATGTCTTCATTTCATCTGTTTTTACCCACAAGAATTAGCACAGCTGGGAGCTTATCCATAAAAACATTTGAAGAAGTACTAAGGCAAGGGGAAATATGGACTAGATACTGTTTGTAGGGAGTATCCAAGAGTGTTGTTTAATCTGAGCAGGGCTGTGGTTTTTAATATAAATAGACAGTTCCAACACTCTCCATCTACCTAGCACCTTGTACCCCACCCAACATTCCCCTATAGACCAACTCCACCCAAGCCCCTCACATTGGTAGGCACTCCTCCAAAGCAGCTCCTGCCAGGCCACACCTGGCCCATAGCTCAGGCTGGGACCAGGGCCAGTCTAAAGGAATTTCTGTCCCGAGGCAGAAGAGATAACCCCACACACTAGCATAATTTAGTCCAACAGCTGGGCCTCTTTGCTGGCTATGAACGGATGAAACCCTGCCCATTAGTACACCTGTAGCTATTGTAGAGGCTAATTACAGACAACTAGGCTGAGTGCCAGAGCCACTAGACACATCCTGCAGTGGCTTCAGTCAGGCTTCTCATCAACACAGGGAACAAACTCTGCCTATTGTGCTCCCAGCATGTGATTTGGGTCACTGCAACCATCTAGCCTGAAGACCAACACCATCCACTAGCAGGCCCATAGCAGTCACACAGCACAGCCACAACAAGATG
Organism: Helogale parvula; assembly: GCA_004023845.1. Classification (NCBI taxonomy): domain Eukaryota; kingdom Metazoa; phylum Chordata; class Mammalia; order Carnivora; family Herpestidae; genus Helogale; species Helogale parvula. Next base: position 7,294 of record PJEM01014727.1, on the reverse strand, counting down.
GTGCATCCCATTCACAAAGGGTACACTCCTAGGGTGCCTGATTCTTATAACCAAGGGGGATTGAACTACTGGGCATGACAGGAGTTCTACACAAGGTCACTCTAAGACCAGATGTAGCTGATCTATCTAATACATAGAAACAGAGTTGGAAAAAATAAGAAAACAGGATATCTTCCAAATGAATGAATAAGACAAAATCACAGAGTGAAAGGAAATGGAGATTGGTAATATGCCTGATAAAGAGGTCAGAGGAGTCAAGGTCATAAAGATACTCACTGGACTTGAGAAAAAGAGTGGATGAACTCTGAGAACTTCAACAAAGAGATAAAAAATATTTTAAAAGGACCATTTGGAGCTCAAGAATAAATGAAATAAAATTTAACTAGAGGGAATCAACCACATATTGGAAGATGCAGAAGAATGGATCATTAATCTGGAAGACAAGGTAATGGAAATAAGCTGAGCAATAGAAAAAAAAATTGTAATAAATGAAACTAGATTGACGGACCTCTGTGACATCATCAAGCACAATAACATTCATATAATAGGGATCCCAGAAAGAGAAAAGGAAGTAGGCAATTTATTCGAAGATATAATACTTGAATAATTTTCTAATCTGGACAAGGAAACAGACATCCAGATCCAGAAAGCAGAGAGATCCCCAAACAGGATGAACCCAAGAAGGTCTGCAGGAATACACATAATTAAAATGGCAAAGATTAATGATAGAATCTTAAAAGCAGCAAGAGAAAAACTAACAAACATGTAAGTGAAGCCCCATAAGGCTATTTTTCAGCAGAAACTTCATAGGACAGAAAAGTGTGAAATGAGATCTTCAAATGCTGAAGGGGGGGAGGGGGGGAGAAGGCCTACAACCAAGAATACTCTATCCAACAATATTATCATTCAGAATTGAAGGACAGATAAAGCATTTCTCATCCAAACAAAAGTTAAAGGAGTTCATCACCACTAAATCAGCCTTACAAGAAATGTTAAAGGGAATTCTTTAAGTGGAAAGAAAATGCTATAACTTAGAAGATGAGAATTTTGAAAGGAAAAAAAATTCACTGGTAAAAACAAACATATAGTAAGGAGTTAGATTAATAACTTATACAGCCAATATGGAGGTTAAAATGCAAAAGTAGTAAAATCAATTATATGTACTTAAATTAGACAAGAGATACAGAAAATAAAAGGATGTAAATTATGTAAACACTTGCATGAAATGTTGAAGGGGTAGTAAAAACATAGTGCTTTTTAGTTCGTGTTTGAACTTAAGCAACATCAACTTAACATAGACTGCTGTATACATGCAGTATTTATATAAGCCCCATGGTAACCACAAATCAAAGCCTATGATACACAAAAAAAATAAAAAGGAATCAAAGCATTACACTGAAGAAAACATCAAACCACACCAAAAAAAGAGCAAGAAAAGAACTATAAAAACGTTTCAGAAAACAATAACCAAGAGGCGCCTGGGTGGCTCGGTCGGTTGAGTGTCAGACGTTGGTTGAGTGTCAGACTTCCGCTCAGGTCATGATTTCACAGTTCATGATTCAAGCCCCATGTAAGGCTCTCTGTGCTGACAGCTTGGAGCCTGGAGCCTGCTTTGGATTCTATGTCTCCTCTCTCTGCCCCTCCCCCACTCACTCTGTGTCTCTCTCAAAAATGAATAAATGTTAAAAAAAAAAATGACCAAAAATGGCAATACATACACACATATCCATAATTACATTAAAATTAAATGGACAAAATGTTCCAATCAAAGAAATATGGTAATTGAATGGAAAAAAACAAAACCCAAGGGACTCCCCACACATAGTCTGAAAGTGAAGGCATGGAAAACAATATTTCATGCAAATAGAAGAAAAAAAAATCTAGGGTAACAAAATCATTACATAATGATACAATTATCAAAACATGGGAACATAAAAATTGTAAATATATATGTACCCAACATAGGTGCACCTAAGTACTTAAATATTAAGAGACATAAAGGGAGACATGGTAACATAACAGTAGGGGACTTTAACATCCAATGTGCAACAATTGATAGATTGTCTAAACATATAATCCAACAGAAAAATCAAGGAGACAGTGGCTTTGAAAAGCACATTAGATTAGAAAGACTTAACAGATATATTCAGAACATTCTATCCAAAATCAACAGATGACACATTTTTTTCAAGTGTACATGGTTCATTCCCCAGGACATATGACCTATCAGGCCATAAAACAAGCCTCAAAAAAGTGTAAGAATGAAATTCTAACAAGCATCTTTTCTGATCACAACAGTAGGACTAGAAATCAATTACAAGAAAACAACTGCATATAACACATGTAGGTTACACAACAGGATATTTTTTTAAAAAGATATGTAGAAATCAAAGAAGAAATTAAAAACACAGGGAAACTAAAGAAAACAAACAAAATGACACATTTTCAACACAGCAAAAGCAGTTCTAAGAGGAAAGTAAATAGCAATACAAGCCTACCTCAAGAAACAAAAACAGTCTCAAACAATTGACCCATACGCCTAAAGGAATCAGAAAAAGAACAAAAAAATCCCCAAGACAGTGGAAAAAGAAAATAATAAAGATTAGAGCAAAAAGAACCAAAAACATCCATTAAAAAACCCACAATAGTTTGATAAAAAGGAGAACTATTTGAAAAAATTGATAAATTTTTAGTAAGAATCAAGAAAAAAGAGAAAATTAACATCAGATAACAAAGATAAAAAGGATAAGAGAATATGTAATATTAAATCCCAACAAAGTAGATAGTGTACAAGAAATAAATACCTAGAAATACACAATCTTCCAAAATCGAATTAGGAAGAAATAGAAAATGTAACAAATTACAAGAAAGGAAATACAATTAGTAGAAAACAAAACCAAAACCAACTCCTAGAAACACAAGTTCAGGAAAGAGCTCCACAGGTAAATTTTCCCAACATCTAAAGAAAAGTTAATACATGCTTAATCTATTCAGAAAAACAGAAGAGGAAGCAAAGTTTCAAATTCATTCTACAAAGGTGAGCGTTGCCCTGATACCTAAATAAGACAAACACATTACAGAAAAAGAAAACTTCAGGCCAATAATTCTAATGACCACAGATGCATATATATTCCCAAATATTCTTACCAAACTAAATGGAAAATCATATTAAAGAAATAATTCACCATGATCAAGGGTATATATTACCAGGACAAAAAAAGATTCAATAGTCCAAATCAATCAGTAGGATTCAACACATTAACAAAAGGATAAAAAACATATGATCATTTCAGAAGATGTACAAAAATACTTGACAAAATTCAACATTTGTTTAAGATAAAAATTCCCTAAAAAGTAGGTATAGAGAAACAGAATTCACATAAGACACAACTACCCTAGTACTAAATGAAGAGAAGCCAAAAGCTTTTTCTCTATAATCAGAAACAAGGCAAGTATGTCCACACTCACCACTTTAATACAAGAGAGTACTGGAACTCTTAGCCATAGCAATCATATAATAAATAAAAAACATTCAGACTTATAAGAAGTAAAGTCACATTTGCAGAATACGTAATACATATATGTATATACATATATATACACACACATACATATATACATATACATATGTGTATATGCATATATATTATTTAAAAATATATATAAAACACTAAAGAGTCCACAAAAAATCTATTAGCAGGAACAAATGTGTAAGTAAAGTTGCAGGCTTCAAGCTGTCAGCACAGAGCCAGACACAGGTCTCGAACTCATGACCTGACCAAAGTCACGCTCAACCAACTGAGCCACCCAGGTGCCTCAAGATTAATAGCTAACTTTTAAATCAATACATAACAGAAAACAAGACAACGTCCGAATTTACTCTAGAGATAGGTTTCTTCCTAGGTATGATCAAAATTAGACCATAATTTAGTCTACAAAGACAAGAAAACCACTAAGTTAGTAAAATTTCTGTAGTATAGAAATAGAAAACTTGAGACCAATATCCCGAATGAACATAGATGGAAAAATCCTCATCAAAACCAACTCAACAATACATTAAAAGAGCCACTGAAAAGAAACAGGTCCAGCGCAGTGGTGGGGGCGGAGCCCCGCATTGGGCTCTGTGCTGACAGCTGAGAGGCTGGAGCCTGCTTCAGATTCTATGTCTCCCTCTTTCTCTCTGCCCCTCCCCTGCTCACACTCGGTCTCTCTCTCTCTCAAAAAAAAAAAAAAAAAAAAAAGAACAAGGGTGATTTATTAAAGAGATGTATAGAGAGTACAATGTTGCAAATCGTTCAGTGGGATACAAAACGTAAAAAGGGAAGGATAAAACACACAATCAATGCAAAAAAAAAATTAACAGAATTTGACATTTGTTCATGATAAACTCTAAACTAAGTTTATAAGTAAAACATACCTCACCATACTGAAGAAAACATGACAAAGTCACATGTAATATTGCTCTCAATAGAGAAGAACTGAAATAATCAGAAATAGACAAAGGTGTTCACACTCATTAAGATTTTCTCAACAAATGACTAGAAGTTCTGGCAATGGCAATCAGACAAGAAAAAGAAATAAGACACAGAAAGTGAAAGTGAAAAGAGTCATATTAAAAAGATGTGATATCATCTATAAAAAGTCTGAAGACTTCACCACTCTTTAAACTGATATGTAAATGAATTCAGTAAAAATGAATACAAAATTAATATACACAAATTCATTTCATTTCATTTCTACATAAGAATAAGGTAGGAAAAAGAGAAAGGAAACAATCATTTACATTAGAACCAAAAAGAAAAACTACCAAAAAAGGCAGAAATGTAACCAAGAATATGAAAGAACTCTGACTCTGAAAATCATAAAACACAGATTGAAAGAAATTGAAGATAGCACAAATCAGTGGAGAGAGTTAGGACACCCACGGTGTGGAACAATCAATTGTGTCAAAATGTCCACAGATTTAATGTGATCCCTATCAAAAGGACAACTGTGTTTTCCACAGAACTAAATAATCCTAAAACGAGCATGAAATCACCAAAGACCGCAAAGAGCCCACAGCAATCTTGAGGAGGAAGAACAGCAGGAGCTCTCACATCCCTGATTTCATGATACTCTAAAAAGCTGTACATAACCAAAAATGGATAGTTCTGGCACAAATGAGAGGACACAGAGATATACGAAACTGCCTAAAGAGCCCAGAAATAAGCCCACCATTATATTGTCCATTAGTCTAGGGAAAAAGTGGCAAGAATAGACAAGGGGGAAAGACCACATGTTTAATACGTGATGCTGGAGCAACCAGACACCTGTGTGCAAAAGCAGCACAGTGGACAGTGCTCTTACACCACGTGCAAGAACAAACCCAAGTGGAAAAGAAACCCAAAGATGACCCCTGAAACAAACTCATTCAAGTAGCAACAGGCAGGAATCTTGTATGTATCGGCTGGAGCAGTTTCTAGATAGGTCTCACCAGGCAAGAGAACCCAAAGCAAACATAAACCATAGAGACCACATTGGCATGAAAAGCTTTTGCCCAGCAAAGGAAAACATCAGTGAAATGAAAGGCACCCTGCTGAATGGCAGAAGCAGTTTGCAGTCAATATATGACATGAGGGGTTAATATCTGAAATAAGCACACACTCGTAAAACTCAACACCAAAAAACAAAACCAAAAACAAAAAACAATAACAAGAGAAAACCATATACTTCGTGAATAATTGGGTATAGTATTTTTTTCCCCCAAAGAAGAGGTTCAGCTAGCCAACAGACCTAGGAAGAGATGCTCAACATCAGATATCATTAAGGAGACCCACAAGGAAACCCTATGAGATATTTCCTCCACCAAGCATACTGGGTTGGATCCACCAATGATATCCACCAAATGGATCCCTTGTTATCTCCTGACAGGTATGTAAATTGGTGCAGCTGCTGTGGAAAGCACTGTGGTGACTGCACAAAGTAAAAACGGATCCAGTGATTCCACTCATGGATATTTAGTCATAGGAATGAAAAACATTACTTCAAGAAGTACATGTACTCCTAAGTTTGTTGCCATTTTATTTTATTTTGCAATATCAAAAGATATGGAAGTGATTTAAGGGTCCATCAATAGAGGAAGAGTTGGAAAATGTGGTGTGTGTGTGTGTGTGTGTGTGTGTGTGTGTATGTAAATATACATATATTTGCAAAGAAGTATATGTAAATATATATGTATGTGTGTATATATACATATATATTATGTATGGGTGTATACATACCTACACACACACAAAAGAATATTACTCTGCCATGAAAGAGAATGAGATTGATGGTCAAGAAGCTATTATGCTAAGTGAAGTAATTCTGACAGTGGAAGCCTAATACCGTGTGATTTCACTTACATGTTACTCTACATAAACAATTACAGAGCCCTTGAAAGTAGGAGCTTTTGTTAATTTTATTTCTTGCCTTTCAGCATTTACATGAATAACTTATATACTTTGAACTTAGAGGTCAGGTCAGAGCGGTCTCTATACAGATGTTTTGGAAAGGGAAATTAAAATAGGCAAATAGGGCCGGATTTTGAGAAGGGGAATTTACATTAGATGTAAATATCAACTTTTGTTTTTAGTCTAATTTTTTTTCATCTTCTCAACAGAGTCCCCAAAGCTAGCTGGCTATTATACTAATAAGTCAATAGAGAACCTTCTATAAAGAAACTTTTTTTTCTTTCAAATATAGCCAATGTAAAGGATCCATTGCCTGGCGATGATGAGTAGGATCTCACTAATTTCAATAGTGACTCAAACCAATAAGCACTTGTATGGGAAGACATAAAGGCAACTTTCCAGGCTTACACAACAGACACAAGAGCATCCTTGGGCATAGATGACACAGTCCCCATGGCCCAAATTTTACTCCTCGAAATAGTCCAAGACAGCAAAGGCCTTCTAAGACAGCAAAGGCCTTCATTACACAGGCAGTAAAGACGGTGTAGAGAAAACAGTGTGTCCAGTCTCCCACAAAAATGTGAGACACGTCTAGTCACACACCCACTAATCTGTGACATGGGACAGGCCCTACTGTAATGAGACTTTTCTAGCACGGATGGACAAAGACGCTACAAAGACAAGGGTCCCTTATGGGCTGGGACTCTTACAACCAACTCCCCCCGATTGCCGGCAGGGCCAGACAATGAGAGTAACTGCTTGTAACAGTGTCTCAGAACCCCACTCTACTTGACAGGCCACCAAGGTGCCCTCTGGTAATTCCATCTTGTGGATGGTGGAGACCAGAGACAATATTCTCACTG
>PJEM01014726.1:0-33517 GCA_004023845.1 Helogale parvula | reverse complement strand
AAGGGGGTGATGGTCATGGTGGGGGGCACTTGAGGGGAGAAGCACTGGGTGTTATATGGAAACTAATTTGACAATAAACTATTAAAAAAAAAAAGAATGGTGTAAATAAAGGATCAATGGGAGCATAGTGACTTGGAGAGGAATCTAAACTAGAGTGGCATTTTTTTATCTGAACAGTAGTCAAAATTTGCTGTGTATCTATTGTAATCCAGGCACGATTTTAGAATGGGGAACAAGACAGGCATAGTTTCTGTGCCTCAGAACGAGCCTCAGTGAGGAATGAAAGATGTTAATGAAATAATCACAAAATAGCTGTAAGATTATGGGTGAGATAAGGGTATGAAGGAGAGATAAATTTTGAGGATCTGATCCAGCCTGTGTATTCAGGAAGGCTTCATCAAGGGAGTGAGGATGGTGTGAAATTTAAAAGATGAGTAACAACCAGATGGTAACGGAGGAGGAAAGGGGGCAAGAGATCAGCCTTCCATACTAAGGTCCGGTGGTAATTGATCATGGTAACCAAGGCAGGAGGGGACCCTGGCATTCCAGGGAATACGGGAAATCAAGGCGTTTTTCATAGACCTCTGTGAGGGAGACATACACCCTGTTAAGACACACAATTCTAGGCTAAGAAAAAGGAAAGGCTTAGAGTTAGAGGAGCTCAGTGTGAGTTTGGACAAACAATGATTCCAAGCCCACAGGTGTGGAGGGTGAGATAAAAGGTATAAAGAGTGGGATGAAAGTCTGGAAGGGCAAGTTGGAGTCAATTAAGTGCCATTGTGACGGGTTTGGATTTTTTCCTACTGAGTAATCAGGTGCTAATGAAGGTTTCTAGGCAAGGAAGACACATGTTCAAAGTTACAGGTTTGGAAGATTACTCTGGAAGCCAGTGCCTGGGTCAGAAAAAGGAACGACCAGAAGTTGGGCACATTATAATAACCAAACACCAGACTCTGTACTCAGCATTTTAATTTATTATTCCATGTAGTCCCCATAACAGCCCAATAAAATGGGTATATCAGTTTCACAAATGAGAATATTGCATCTTAGAGAAGTCACAGAACTTTGCCTAGCTAGTAAAATGAACAGTAGGGTTGGAATTTAGAATTAACTAAATCCCTTTTGCCATTATATCAGGCTAGGAAAGAGGTAAGGAGGAGTAACATTATGAGGAGGCTTTTTTTACAGTTTAGAGATATGCGTCTGAGAACCATATCTCAGAGATGGGTCCCACTTCACTGTCCTCAGAGTGTGGTGTATACCCTCTGGAACTAGGCACATAACCCCATTTGAGCAAGGTTCCTGGAGCGGGGGACCTCCCTGACGCTGTGGCTCTGTAGGAACTACCATACACAGAGAATACCATTAACCACAGGTTTTGGTGCCATAGTCTTATGGCAAGTTGCTTCCCTTCACTCGTTCCCCTTCCAGAGTAGGAGCTCCAGAAGCATTTTTCTCTCATTTGCCTCTTTTTCTTGAGATCTTGCTGTGCCAGTGCTGCCCATGTCTGTGGTAGAGAATGCCGCCTTCTTCTTATGTGTGTTTTTGTGTAGGAGTATCAGGGAGATGTGCAAAGATTAGGGATTTGGTGGTAGGGACAACTGGGTCCAACCTCCCTGAGCCTTAAGTTTCTTGCATGCAGTATGTAACTCCTGAGTTGTAAGGGTTCGGTGAGGTAATGCATACCTTGGGCCACATGTATCAGAAACTTCTAATAAAAGTATGTTCTTTTCTGCATCCCAACCTCACCTCTTTGGCAGCAAATGCCTTAAAATTCAAGTACTAAATTGCTCTTTGAATGTGATTCTCAGTTTCCCTCTTAATGTTCTCTTTCCCTTAGGCAATAGATGATCTTTTAAAGTGACACATTATTTTTCCCCCTGTGATTTAAGGGCTTGACAGGACCACCTGGACCTCCTGGAAAGCGTGGAGAGCCTGGGTTAAGAGGAGATCCTGTGAGTGCTGGTTGAAGGATTTCAGTTGCTTTAATCCAGGGGCTTATAAACAGTTTGCTTAGGCACAAAATCAGAGAGCAATTAATTATTCATTAATGAGGCATCTGTTCAGCCTATCTTAGTATTGCAACAAATAAGAGATTTGTGAGGAGACCCATCTTATAGAACATTTGGGTTCTTAAAGAGTTTGCAACTTTAATTGCATTGGGTATTTGGGATTTCTAAGCAAAATCAGACAATTAAAAAGGTACACTTTGATGCCTTTAAGAATCATACTTCCTGTAATTTCTTTTCCTATCTTTCCTGTCCTTTTGAGGTAAGCAAGCTTTTCTTTTCTCAGGGAGAACCTGGAGCAGATAGTTTTATCCAAGGCCCAAAGGGAGAAAAAGGAAGGCGTGGACATCAGGTAAGATAATCTCTATTTGCTTGGGAATGCTGGTATATGGTGGGGGGCGGGGTGTGGAGGTGGTGGTGGTGGTGGTGGTGGAGATGCTAGCTGGTGAGGAAGGCTTGAGCATTCTCATATGATCGGCATTGAAAACCAGAGAGCAAACCTGTGGGACTCCACTGCCCAGGAAGACAAAAGCTCTGTATGCTAATCCCCAGTTATATCCTTATATTCTCGTATCCTTCTCTTGTGGTTTCTTTTTTCCTGAAAAAATGTCATTTCCCACAACACTAGCAATACAGATTATTTTATCTCTTTTGTCCTTGGCTTCTTCCCCTTGAAAGTGAAAGCATCAGGCTCAGCGATGCCTAAGATCTTTGCAGTTTAAAAATCCTCCAATTTCATAACGATGCCTTGATTTACAAGATGGTCCCGCCATTACACTGCCGACTTGCTTCCCATCACTGCCGGTGTTGATTGATGTGACTCGAGTACAAACCATTTTTAGAGATAAGCTCCCTGTCTGGTTTTGAAGACTGGAAGTGTTATGATAGAAGGCGTCACCAAAGGAAAAAGACTTGTTAACTTTGAAAATGTGGCTAACTGGTTGGAAGCCATATTTGGAGTTTTTTGTGTCCTAGTTATTAAAATTCATGACTGAAAAATGACTAAAGTAACCCGAGTGCCTCAGTCCTCACATCTTGTCATTCCAGATTTCCAGAAACAAAGTCTGCACAGCAAAATCTTTATAACTGTAAAGCAACCTCTATTTTTTTTGAACTCCAATTTGCTTCCTTTGACAAAGCCTTAGGACATTGATTCTTTTCCCTGAATTGTGGCTCATTTGCATCCATTTTGTAGATGGCCAGGTCCTGAGTAAAATCCAGTTTGTAACAAGATCGTTAGTATGTAGCTAGGTGAAAAAACTGTCATTCCTTGCTGCAAGAATTTTTCATCCTGTTGTTAATTAAAGTTATTTTGGACAAACTCCGCTGAGAGGGTTCTCTTGGGTGAGTTGAGAATGGAGAGCCCTGTGAATAGCCATTCAGTTATGGAATTAAGCAAAGAGAATAGCGGGGAAGCAACCCTTAACCCATCTGGGTCCCAGTTTCCTCATCTGTAAGGTGGGAAGTTTAGAAAGCATTTCAAAGTTCCCATGAGTTCCTGGTTGTCATGGGAAGGAAGGTATATAGATTGAGCTTTGATTCCGTGGTTTGCTCATGGCTTTACAGCTGGGAAAGAACTCAGGCCACTAGACAAACTGTCCAGTAATGTGGCACCCCAGCCATGGGGAAAGCCTCACGTTCTCAGTTTTCAGAGGTCTCCATCACTGACTTCAGCTGAGAGTTAACAGAACGTTAGATCCCTGAGCTGTATGTGCAAACACAGATTGGAACGCTCTTAGGTGGTGCCATGTAATACTGCACTTGTGTTCCACATGGTTTCTCCTCTCATTCTGAGATCAAAGAAGGGTGCTGAATAGTCTTTGAATAGACTTGGGTAATAGAAGTCACCCTCACAAATTACATAAGCCTATAGCTGGGAATGCTGAAATTCTAGGCTGCTAAGTGCCATTGGAAGATAGACCTCTAGAGGGCAATCTTTCCTCGGTACAAGTTTCCTTGGCTGTGGGAAAACCGCGTTCCCGTGAAACCAGTCAGAAGCGGAAATGGAGTAAGTGAAGAAACAATTACTATTAATTTATATGGGAACATATTTGAGTGTTCCCAGACCCCCAATAAGAATATCTCCTAGGCTTCTCTGTTATCTTAGGACATGTCTTGCTAAGAGATGCACAAAATAAGTTGAGATGCAGGGATGCTCCCAAGAGTTCAAATCTGTGGCGGCTGGATGCTGAGATGCTGGGTGTGGTCCCCAGGGAAGGAGCTTGGCGGGCGGGGCCTCTCACTGCTTGGGGTGCAGGCTGCCTCTGTAAAGCCTCAAGGCTGAACACATGCTGAGCGCTGTTTTTACTTCTCACCTTTTTTCATAAAAGTGAAAAATCCTCCTTGGATTTCTTTTGTTTAGTGAAATCTGGTACTAATGTAGGTCTTTGATAAAAGTGAAGTAAGTGGCTTCACATACAGAACACATACTTTTAATAGAGGGGGAGAGGGAGAGGCGGCCGCAGGATGCCTGTATTTGTTTCTGAGTTGAACCAAAGTGCGGATTCTATGTGGCAATTTGGATGGAGAGAGTCCCTTGATTGAAGCAGTCTTTTAAAGAAAACTGAAAAACTATTATCTACTTAGTATGGGGAAATGATGGAAATCCCAGCATGCTTTGACACTTAGGAGGAGAAGGAAAACTAATACACCCCTTTTGGAAAATAATCAAGCAGCATATCTCAGCTAGGACTGCTGTTTGTTGTTTATATTTTTTATTAAAAATTATTTTTCCATATTTTGAAAGAGAGAGAGAAAGAGTGACTGCACAACCAGGGGAGGGACAGAGAGAGAGAATTCCAAACGGGCTCCACACTCATCATAAAGCCCCATGTGGGGCCTGAGCCCACAACTGCCAGATCATGACCTGAGCTGATATCAAGGGTCAGAGGCTTAACTGGCCTAGGTGCTCCTGTTGTTTATATTTTTTAATATACATGTGACAGAAAGCCTGAATGGCAGCTAATAAGTATGTTTTTTATAATTCAGGGAAAGGCGATTCCAGGTTTGGTACACTAACTCAATGAAGTCATCAAAACCCAGAGATGTTGGGAACGCAGCCCCTTTCTTCCACAGTGCCATCCTCAGCGTGGCCCTTGGGCTTAGCAACCCAAGCATTTTGTCTTCACATGTACATAAAATGCCAGAAGGAAAGGACTTTCATTTCATCAGGGCACTGCTAGAAATATTTTGTTTATGGCTTATTTGGCTCACTGGCTAGCTCTTGTGTTCCCCACTTACCCTCCCCCCAGTTTAAGAGAGCCAGAGATGGGGCACCTGGGTGGCTCAGTCGGTTAAGCATCCGGCTTCAGCTCAGGTCATGACCTCATGGTTCATGGGTTCGAGCTCCGCGTCGGGCTCTGTGCTGACAGCTCAGAGCCTGGAGCCTGCTTCCGATTCTGTATCTCCCTCTCTCTCTCTGACCCTCCCCTGCTCAAGCTGCCTCTCTCTGTCTCTCAAAAATAAATAAAAAACATTAAAAAAAAAAGAGAGAGAGCCAGAGAAAGCAAGTTTCTGACAGAGGAAGTAAGATTTTCATAATTGGCTTAGACCTGTCATAATTCATCCCGTGGAGCTGGTCATGTTGTTGTTCCAAACAAAGCAGATTTTCTTAGCAAGAAAGGAAGGAAAGAGAGTGTTGTGTAGTCCCCAGCTGTGTCTGCCCTAGATTAATGTGTCTATGTCCCTTGATCCAGTCTTTACATTTCTAGACATTTATATGGAAGCTAATCATGGACCAACACAAAATTTAGGTCCAAGGATGGTCAGTCAATGTAGTGATTTTTAATCACTACACTGCTTAAATGTCCAATGATAGGGAATTGCTTATGTAAACAAGGGTAGGCCAATATAATCAAATATTATTAAGCCATGAAAAATAATGTAGAAGACTATTTCACAATAAGGAAAACATTCATGATGTAATACTAAGTGAAAAGACCAGAATACAAAACTCTGTATTCAACAAGAGTCCAAAGGGGTAGAATGGTTCTATGTCTGTCTGTTCTGGAAGGATAAATAGCCAGGTAGTATGCATTTTTTTCTTAACCTTATTTTTGAATTGTTAAAGTATTCAGTGATGAACTTGTATTACTTTTCACTGCAACTTTTCATTTTAAAAAATTTTAAATGTACAGAAAAAGTTGTAGTTGCAAGAACAGCATGGTGAACACCAATTGTTATCATTTGGCCATATCTGCTTTTTGTCTATACAACTGCATAAGTAATATTTTATATATTTTGCTGAGCCATTTGAAGACTAATTGAAGCTATTATGATACTTCTCTAAATATTGGACAAGTATCTTTCAAGAATAAGGACATTTTTTATATAAACAATACAATCATCACACTCAAAAAATTTAACATGGTGCAAAATTATTTTCTAGTATGCATTCCATATTCAGATTTCCACACTTGCCCCAGTGATGCCTTTTATGGCTATTTTTATGGTTTTATTGTTCTGGGATCCAATCAAGGGCTGTGTGGTATGTTTAATTGTCTTGCCTCAGTAGTATCCCTCAGTCACCGCTGTTGTCCAGTTCTTTGTTTCCATGACGTGGACATTCCTAACCAGTTATTTTGCCAAACATCCCTCAGTTAGGATTTGTCTGCCTGTTTCCTCAATATGAGATTCAGTTTAAATAGTTTTTGGGGCGACAGGAGATTAAGTACGGTTATAACCTTCTCGGTCTCCAAGAGAGAAATTATGTCTGGCTGTCTCATTAATGGTACATTAATTTGGTCACTTGATTAAGATGAGGTTCACAAGACTTATCCATTGCAAACATACTTTTCCACTCTTTGTAATGATCAAGTAATCTGGCAATGATACTCTGAGATTGTAAATTTCTTGTTTGCCAACAGTCTTTTACCCAATGATTCCAACATCTGCCAAACGATTCTTTTGCTATGCTGGCTGCAAAAAATTGTCTACTATTAAAATGAGAAAATGATAAATGTTTTTAGAGAGAATCTTTTTTTATATCTAGGCCAATTGTGAAAGTGCCTTGTCTAAAGCCTCCTTTCTCATACAGAAAAGTAACACTATAGATATTTGGGAATACAGAAAAGTAAAATGTAGAGAAAAAAATTAATAGTTCCAATAATCAAGAAAAAAACACAGGTTTATAGAACTTTTCTAACTTGATGGCAAAGTTACTTTCCCTGAGAAAGACAAGGAATCCATGGGCTTATTAAAAACTGTCCTAGAACAATATAAAGAAATGAGGAACTGTCATTTTGTCTTTCTCCCTATTTGGGATAAATTATTCTTTCAGTGAATTTAACATACTTGAAAATAATGTTATAACACATTTTTTCTCCTTTATAAACTTTTGATAAACATAATTTTAATTGTTGCCTACTATTTCAATAAGCAGCCCTACCATCATTTAATCAACACTTCCATGTTGTGAAATATTTATATTGTTTTCGAATCTAATCTGTTATAAATAACCATGGAAAGAACAGCTTTGCACAAATGCTTTTATTTATTTCCTTGTTTATATGTTCTTACTGAGTTAGCATGTGACTTTACTGAGTATCTAAAATGTCCCTTCTTGGGATCCAAGGTAGTTTCTGCTTCTCCTGAAAGATGGACTCATTTTTTCCCTCTGGACACCATGCATTTTCCCGCTTCTGATCTTGAAGAAGTGAGAGCACCAGAAAGCTTCCTTGTCATGACTGTGTATAACCTCTCCCTCCACCATCACCTGTACATGCTGATCACTCCACATGTGCAGAGACACACTCTTCTACGTTCTGTTTCTGTCTGCCATTCTGTACCCCATAAGATGGGCAGAAAGGGACCTTTCAGTATTTTTCAAATACTAAGCACAGCTTATGGGGGGAACACGTATGACTACTGTTGCAGCACAATGAACCCTGAAGAGTTGTCACATGAACAATCTTTGGGGAAGGATGCCTACAATGTGGGTATTTTAGAGCACCAGAATTAATCCATTTGCTTCTAGAGAAGTGCTGACCTATACAACTTTCTGAGATCAAATATTCGATATCTGTGCTACTATGGTAGCCACTAGCCTCGTGTGGTTGCTGGACACCTGAAATGTACATAGTATAACTGAGAAATTAAATTTCTAATTTAATTTCATTTTAATAATTTAAAATTAATAGTCACATATAGCTAATGGCTTCTGTATTAGAGAGCCCATGACGGAAGAATAAATCCAGCAGGATGCAGACATGTAAACTTAATTCCTTTACATCTTCCTTTTCAGGGAAGATCTAGTTTTGATGGACCTCAGGGGGTACCTGGAAATGTTGGCCCTCGGGTAAGTACAGCCACTCTTGAGTTGTATTTCACCTGCTTTTGTGGAAGAGAGAAGTAGGCTGGGGTGAAAATTGGGTTGTTTCTTTAATGTTTTTGCTTCCCTTCTGTTCTTAGGGGTCAAGAGGAAGACAAGGTGTGCCAGGGCTGGAGGTCAGTGCTTTCTACAAAGACTTACTTTATGTTCCACATGTATGGCTACTTTAAAAAGTTCTCTCTGAGGTCAAGGGGAGTGCTGCCTGGGCTGTCTGAGATTGCAGGAAAATCGCTGAGGGGTTTTCATGGGAACTTTTCCATGAAGAAGAAAAAGTTTGTATGGCTCTCTTCTCCCCCTCCAATCCAGAATAATATTTCATTTAGATTGAAAAGAAGCTAATACCATAGTGAAAAATGGCTTTACCTTCGAAATAATGATTTTTCCATTTAAAGAAGTGGGACTTCCTATGGGTGCTTAAGGGGATCGCATGGTCCCTAAATGAAGAAAAAAGATTGAGCTTTAACCATTTATCCAAATAGGAAGGATGTGACTGGAGGGTGGGCTACGGAGATATCGCTGTGGGGGACTTGTATTTCACCAAGTTATTATCTAGCACCAGTTACAGTCACTGCGTTAGACCTTATTTCGATCACCTTCTGTAAACCTTTCTACAACCCTCAGAGCTATGAGCATCATTGGTTACCTTTTATAAATAAGAGAGAAAATACAGGTTTAGCAAAACTTGTCAGAGGCCACATAGCTAATAATAATTGGTAGAGCTGGATTCAAATCCAAAGATCAGGATGCTCTTGGAAATTTTTTTACAAAATAAGTTTATTGTGTAGCCTTCTCTCTAATAATACCATGCTCTGCTGGTATTATTTTTTCTAGCATTGTCCTGATTTAGCGATGGAGGAAAATCACAGATTGATTTATGTCAGCTCGGAGACCGTGTGTGTGTGTGTGTGTGTGTGTGTGTGTGTGTGTGTGTGGGTGCTGGGCAATTACCTCCTAGGTACAAAAGAAGATGTGATTCATGTCTTGAGGAAAAAAGTGTTGGAAAATCATGGATGTTGAGAAATTTCAAGGCTCAAAAATTCAAACAAGTTTTGTTGACACCAAGTGAGATGTTTTTTCTCAAAAAATGTTAGGATTTGAAATAAGTTCTTAAATAGGTATTTTCTATTAATTTGGTTTTAATACTTATGAAATAAATCATGTCTGGAACTATCATCTTATCTTACTGTTTTTATCCCCCAAAGGCAGAAAGAAATAGACTAAGTTTTGGAGAAATTAAGTGGCTCTAGGCAGTGGAAGGAATTTCCTACTTTTGAACTACTTAATTCTTTGGGGATGCTACATGTCGGTTATCTAAATATCCGTTAACAGTGGGTTCTCTGGTCAAGTTGGGTTATGGTTACTTTTCTTTTTCTATGTCATCCCATTTCCTGTGTTTTTTAAAAGTCTATTTGGGAGGGGGGGGAGAGAGAGACAGAGACAGAGACAGAGAGACAGAGAGGAAGGGAAGAAAGAACAATCAGGGAAGGGACAGAGAGAGAGGGAGAGAGAGAGAAACCCAAGCAAGTTTCACACTGTCAGCAGAGAACCCAACATAGTGCTCAATCTCTGTGAGATGATGACCTGAGTGGAAATCAAGGGTTAGACCTTAACCAACCAGGTCACCTAGGTGCCCCCAGACCCCATCTCCTGTGTAACTCTTTTTAAATTTACTTTAAATCCTAATGAAGCCTGTGCATACATTTAAGTCAAATTGCATTCTCTCCCTGCCCATTCTTCCCAGCCTTTGGGAGCGCTCACTGTCATCTCTGTGGGTTAATTCCTTCTGGTATTATTGCCGTTTTTCTAAATAGCATGGTTACTTTGGTATTTCTTGGTTTTCCATTTGGGATGTTTTTCTATTGATTTCTTGCTATGGGGGATGAAAATTTTTCTTAACCTGTCCATCTCCTTCTTACACTTCCCCCAATTCATCCTTGCAATATACTTAATTTCTCCACCTTTGGACAAGACAGTTCATTGTTCCTACAATTACTAGGTAATATTATTTGCAGCCATATAACCTTTATTTTCTCTGAGGTACTCTTTCTCCCCATTTGCTTTGTAAATTTACTTTACCAATTAATTATAAAGCTCTTTGACAAAACTGGTAACCTCCTAGTATATTCAAACATGTGAGGTTTTTTTCTCTTGGAATTCTCCTTCCTGGCTTTCTGACCTCCTGCTCTGATTCAAACTGATTTCTGCCTGGGCCTCTGCCCTGTTTTCTTATCAGGAAAGATTGTGGAACCTCTCATTTTGGGAGCAGAGAAAAATATGTGGAAACTGCTGTCTTTAATAGGAAGCCTCTCCATTTAACACATTGTAATCTTGATGAACCTCTATAGTTGTTTGCTCTTTTCCTATTCAAGCTTTGATTTTTAAAATAAGAGATAAAATCATAACTATTTACAAACTTCAGGGGAAAGTGGGCTTATCTAACATGTCAGTAGTTTGCCGGTTAACCTGGTGTTGGAACATCAGTCACATAGATTCATTTATGTTTTTGAGGTTGTTACTTGCTAAAGATAAGCAAGTGGTGTTGGAGGGCTATAGTTTACAGAGGTGCTGAATTCCAAATTACAGCATCCCTTGGATCTGGGGAAGATATGGCTCATTACTGTCTATAAGATTAGATATGCTGGGATCTATAAGGTGTATAATAAATTGAAAATTTAAATAAGATTTTAGGGAAAATATTGTATTATGGCAAACAAGTCAATGCATAGATTATTTTGGCAATAAGGGGAAACCTTAATTTGTTAATTATAATATAATTGAGAATACCATTTTTTAAAGTATCTGTAAGCCCACTAGCTTCCTATAATTATTTTCATGTTTGTGTGTTTCCTGTACTAGATAGATAATAAGAGTTATTATAATGGATATTATTTTATAGTCTGCTTTTCTGTTTGTAAATCTTCCTATTATTATTTTAATGTATTATAGCATACTCTGTAGAAGACCAATGATTTGCTAAAACATTCTTATATTAAGCATTTAGATAATTTGTTTTGTTGGATATCATGGTCAGTGATGGAAAGAGAAACTATATTACAGGTTTTTTGTTTTGTTCCTGCTTTTGGTTTGCTGAAATGATTTCCTTAAAATAAATGTATAGGCATAGAGGTACAATTAAAGAGTTTGAACTTGGCTATATAGAACCAAATTGTTTTCAGCATATCGCACTGTGAATATCACTAATGTGATATGCCAAGAGTTTCTCAATCTATTTTAAAATTTCTAGCTTTAAAAACTTAGATATGTTTATAAATCTAGAAGTCAACTGTTAAAGAGCAGAATAAGATAATGATAATGATTAAGAGAAGTGCCTCACAGGACGCCTGGGGGCTCCATCAGTTAAGCAGAAGGCCCTTGGTTTTGTCTCATGGTTTGTGAGTTCAAATCCTATGTTGGGCTCTGCGCTAACAGTGTGGAGCCTACTTGGGACTCTGTGTCTCTCTCTGCTTCTCCCCTGTTCATGTGCATGTACATGCTCTATCAAAAATTAAAAAATATGCATTAAAAAAAATTAAAAAAAGAAGTGGTTCCCGATTACCTGAACAGTTTAAAAAACTTAAGCATGAGAAATTGATCCACACAGTGATTAATTCTGAGTTTAAGATTTTTTTCTCTTTGCAAATCTATGAATACTTAGGTACCTTTCCAACACATGAACAACATGAAAAAGAAGGCAGAATAATTCACACAAGGGGTATTATCTTTGATCTTAGAAAGTATATCTTCTCTGTAGAAGTGAAACTATTAATTTGAGGAAGAACTTAAGTCAGTTATTCGATGAATCATGTTAGAAGCTCACCCTTTGACCAGAGAGCCAGCTTAATCCTGTAAGAGTCTGTAGGATTTATTTTTGGTTTTGTTTTTGTTTTAAGAATCTGTAGAATTTTAAAGTCAGTTTTCTGCCATTTCTCTATGTGGCTTCATGAGCCTTCCTCCAGAATGTCACAATTGTTGCTGTTTTCAACATTCTGAGGGTTTTTTTTTTTTTTTTTTACATGGGCTAAGGGTCCTTAAAACCAGAGAATGCTTAGTCCATATCCCTCAAAGGAATGGATGGACTTTGGGAAAGCGGTATTATGTAAAATGGGAGTTTGGGTTGTTTAAACAAAACATTTTTCCTTCTATCACTAGCTAAGACATCAGAAGGAGACATGGAAAGATTGGGAAAAAATCTGGTTTTCCAACCTAAGCAGAGCCCCCTCCCCCACATCTTCTCCAATTCCACTCTTAGGAGAACTGAGCACAGACAATCAAATCTTCCTTGTCTTTCTCTTGTGGCTTTCAAGTGACATCTTGCAGGGAAGACTGCCCTCAGTAGGAACACTAAGGATGCCTGGTGAACTCACTAAGTTTTGTTCATTTTAACAGGGTGTGCGTGGAGAATCCGGTGAACAGGGTTTCCAGGGAGAGCGTGGATACTCAGGCCCACAGGTTGTATCAATGAAGTCGGTTTTAGTGCTAAAGGATATTTGTTTGAAATTATAACTTAGATTCTTGGATGGGGATTTAACATATGTCAGAGTGGCCTTGGGTATCTCTTTTCCAGGGCCTTTCCCAAGCAAATCGTGTCTCTCTCTCCTGGGCAGGTTGAACCCCAATAGCAATATTTACAGAATTCTTAAGATTCTTAAATATGGCCTTAAGCCCTTGTGTTAACCCATTTAATCCTTTAATAGGGGTTTTTATCCCTATTTTATAGAGAAAAATGGGTGAGAGGTAGAGAAGTAAGGTAAATGGGCCAAGGTCACACAGTTAGTAAATGATAAAGATGGGATTCAAACTTAGGAAGTCTACTTATAAAATCTGTGCTCTTAATTACCTTCGAAGCTGTGTATTCAACTTACTCAAATAGTACTTAATTCATTAAAATTTTGCTCAATTTGGCATGAAAAATCAGCAAACTTTATTGAGTATCTGTTTTACATAAGTCACTTTGCTAATAGGTGTGGGACATTCAGGAAGGATATTAAGGCAAGGTCTTGCCCGCAAGCAGGGTTGTAAAGTATCCAGTGATAACTGGAAATTTAAACTTCCCCACCCAGTTCTTTTGGAATCTTCTATGCATAAGCCAAATCTGTCATTCTGTAAACCCTTCTGGAACATGTTCTACATCTTTCTTTTAAAAGTCAAATTGTTCCCAAGTATCAAACGGAAGAACTTTAAAACAACAAATTTTACTAACACGCTGCATCATTCTCCGTAACCTTAGAAATTCTATGACTGTCAGGCAATAACTTTGAAAGGTTTCTGTTGTTTTTCTACTTGACAAAGGTACTAAATAAAGCAATGGGTGATCAAAGTGTAATTAGAGATTGTATTTATTTTATATTAGAAAATAATGTCTGAACATAGGGGAAAACAACCGAGAGATATATTTTTGCCATTCTTTTGATCACTGGCTTAATTCAAATTTGGACCCCCACCACTGTTGTGTCCTGGCCTTCTCTTTTACATTCACTTTATCATTCTGCTGAGTGCAAGGGGAACGCGTTGTTTAGTTACCCATGAGCAAGATAATCAATAAAACCTCTCTTTAATTTCACCCCCCACTGGGATGTATGATGCTCTATTTAAATAGATAATTATAATACCTCACCCAGGAGTATAGAAGCCGTGATCAATGCTTCTAATAGGAAAGCATTTTTCAGAAAAGCTAGAGAAAAATTAGTGTTGAAACCAGTTAAATAGATTGGGGAGAAAATGAGTACTGTGCCCGGTGAGATGGGGCTGCTTAAATGTACTATTGGTTCTTGATAAAATCAAAATGTGCTCTCTTATTGTTAGCCCTGTGCATATACAGAAAAGGTTGGATTTCCAAAGGAGATCAATAGCCTAGCATCCCCTCTCATTCCCTTTTAGGATTTAAAATTAGTTGGGTGTTTTAAAATATAAAAGCAATGTTCTGAGATTTTAGGGCTCATCAGATTCAACTGCAGAGGTGGTCACAGATATAGATGCCGAGGGCTCACATCTGGCACTTCAGATGAAGTGAACCTGAGCCTGGGCTGCTTTGGTGCCGATGCTGCTGAGTAAAGCGTGATACATGTGGTAGTGATGGGCCAGGGCCCCTTGGTTTGTGCTCCCCTTGGTGACCAAGATGACTTTATGGTTACATGGGAAATAAGTAGCTCCATAAACATTGGTTGAATTCTAATTTCATCTTTGGACCAGGGACCAAGAGGAAGAGTAGGAGAACCCGGATATTCTGGACCAAAAGGCTTACTGGGTGCTAAGGTACGTTTGAAAAACTAAAAGCTACAGCAGAGTTTGCTCATTAACAGAGGCCAGTTCATACACCTGAGTGTTCTTGGACAAATTACATAAAGCTACACTGTTTGCTCTGGGAATGGTAGGTATCAGGGTTTCTAGAAATAGCTAACTTGATCACTGGCTGTACCTCTTTCTACTCTAGCTTTGTGGGAATGTGGTGATCAATGAGGTTGGGTTACAACCCCAAGGGTGTTTAACACAAACTCATAGTGCCTTACCTATAGTGCAAGAAAACATAGAGCTGTATAGGGGTATAAACGACTAATTTGCTCCTCCCAAGCATAAAAGGAAGCATTACTATTCTAATTTTATAGATAAGGTAACCGAGGCTCAAAGGGATTAAAAGTGATTTGTCATCTGGATACTACATGGCAGAACTGGCTTCCAGCTTAGTTCTTTCGAGTGCTCCTTCTACACCTGACCAGTCTCCCAGAGTGGTTCATAGAAGTGTCCGACCTCATTGAGGCAGATGATCAGGAGTGGCTTCCTAATGACGAGAGCATTTGACATAGCTTAAATTCTGAGCAGCATGGTTTAAATTAGGGATAAGCATCTTGATCTGGAGATTCAAAATAGCAGCCCCAGGATGGCCTATGCCCTAGTTCTGTTCTTCTTCTCTCTCGATCAGAAAAAGTCTAGCCTTGTAACTAATTGTATTAGTTTCATTCTCATTTGATATTTTTCTGTTAAAAGCCCGGGTGTTTGTCTTCCTGATCTCTTAATCAAATGGCGTTTTTCCCTCTAGTAGCCAGATCATCGCTGTAGTGCTCAGAGCTTGGTAGATGGGGCTTCTTACACAGAACGCCTCCCTCCTCCTCCCCCGCCCCACCCCCAGCACAAAGGTTAAACGTGTCTATGAAGCATTTTATATGATGAAGGATACAATTAATTGTATAGAATATTAAAGGGGATGTGTGTATATTACCAGTTCCAGACCGTGTCAATAATAACAAGAGAGTCAGATAGTTAGCTTTGTGGCCCTTGAGCTGATTTTAGTTGTGGTCTTGTTGCAGGGGGTTCCTGGGCCTCCAGGGCCAATTGGTTCAAAAGGAAAAGCTGGACCAACAGGAATGAAGGTAAATGTCAGAGAAAACATCTCTTTTTTTATTGTAACTTGGGTATTTTCATGTGAATGTCTCCTTATGTGATCATTTCCAGTGTGAGTTTCTAATAGCGTTGGTGATGGAATTTACTATACTTTATAGCTGGAAAGATGGGTACAGAGAAGGAAAGACATATAGACCGACACATAGAAAGATAGATAGACGGCCACCCATATCAGTAGGCAAGTACACATCAATAAATAGATAAATACATGGATTCACTACAAATATAGATTCTTACATTCACAACCAGAAAAAACTGGAAAAATACAAAATTCTGTCGCGGATGCCATATACCTGGTTTTGCTAATTTTCAGTGCCAAAATTGCTACTGTATTTGTTAGTGTCTGTGTAACAAAGCCTAAAGGAAGATACTCACCTTAGACTGTAGGGTGATGGCAACAGGACCTGAAAAGGGTGACTGTAAAATCTCTAAGGAAAATGACATAAAACTGCATGAATAGGAGAAAATTAATTTCATGTTTACCTTTTATTACAAAAGGGAGATCTTGGTGTTCCAGGAGCCACAGGCCCACGGGGTCGACAAGGACTCAGAGGGCAACCTGTAAGTCTGGCTTCCCTGTTTTGGACTCTTGGCTGCATTTCTTGTTTGTTACTTGTTCTTGCTTCAAACCAAGTTCGAATATTCTTGACGAATGCTTGGAATACAACTATGATGTGCTCACTGGAGCTGTTGTGAATCTAAAGAGTCAAAGGTTCTCAAACTCCTCCTATAAACAAAGAACCTAAAGATGTCTCTGGATTTATTTTGCCTCCTTACATGTTGTGCAGGAGGGATGTGTCAGTGAGCCTCTTCTGTTTGACAAAAATGTTTTCTAACGAAACAGTTTTCCTGGGAAACAAATAAGACAGGCAGTCAGAATTGCAAACTTTTTTAAATGCATGGCCTCAATTACCCAGAGCCCAGAAACAACCTGTGGGGACCAGGATCCTCAAAGGTTTACTTCAACAGATAATGCTCCCGGAGACAGGGCTATGCATTTAGACCTTAGCCATCCCTCGAACATGACAGCCAGTTAGTTATTTTATGGCTATTTCCAATCCATTATTTTACTGGAATGAGCTTTGTGATAGGAGAAATGTTGTCGGTCCTGCAGCTCCTATGTCTGAGATTTCTTCCATCAACAGTGGGAACCACCTGCCATTGTTTTGCCCTCAGCGTTGAAACTGTATTTGTTAGCTAGGGGAGAAGAAAAAAGCAGGACAAAAATCTTAAAATTAAATGTGAAAAGGGAAAAAAATAGAACAGGATTACTGTCAAAAGGAATATGGGGCAAGTAGTGTTCTGCATCTACACTCAATTCGGAGGATGAAGTTGGCTCTGTTTAACTTTTAAAAAATTTCCTGGTTTAAAATAATGCAAAGGTTGTTCCTACTATTCTCTCCTTGGAACAGACAAAGCTGGGGAGCAATGCCTTTCTGGAAGGTGTCATTTCAGAAATGTCAGAAGTGGTTGTCTCCAAAATAGACAGTTTGGATCTCTGATGTTTGTAGGTGCCGGGAGCTTTGTATGTCCTTCAGCAGAGAGAAAGTGGAGTAACAGCAAAAGAACTTCATTTGCATCCTTTATGTCCCCAAACAATGTGTCTATGGCAGTTTTCTTTATGTTATTCTTTTTCATTTTCTAATATTTCAAGCTTTCCCCCTTAGGCCATAGGAATGATCTTTGTGGCTTAAAACTTAAAATTGCCCTTCTCAGTTGACTGCTTGGTTTAGGTGCAGTTTTTTGTCCATTCAGCAAGGGACACCTAAAAGGTTTTGGATTCACTGCTTATCATAAGAAGTTCACCGTGTATATGTACAGATGCTAAGAACCCAGTAGTATCATCGACGTATTGATAACTGCTATCATCACCGCCATCTATGCTTCCGTTATCACTACCTCCACCACGAACTCCATACCATGACTGAGATCACCACCCCTGCCACCATCACCTCCACCGTCACCACCTCTACCACTACCATCCATCACCCCACTGCCACCACCACCACACCTACTGCCCCCATCACTTCTGCCATCACCACCTCCACTACCACAAATCACTTTCACCACCACCACACCATTGCCACCACCTTTACCACCAGCACCAGCACCACCACTACTCCTCTGCCAGCATCATCACTACTGCTGCCAGCATCAGCAGCGGAATATCGATCACTTTATCAAGTACTTTCTCTAAGCTGGCATCATGCTAAGTGCTTACCATGCATGATCTCGTTCTGTCTGCCCAGCACCCATGCTAGGTACATTTTATCCCATTTAACAGATGAGTAAGCTGAAACTTAGCTTGAGTAACTTGCTTTCAACCAGTGTTGGAAGTGAATGAAAATTCAGATCTGTCTGGGTATACGTCCTATGCAGTTATTCGCTAAACTACATTGCCTCCATCCTAGTCTTTCCCCCCATAAGTCTCATTTTATCTCTAGATATTTACCAAATTCTAGAACTTCTTTCATTGTTACTTTACCCTGCAAGAAAAGGAGGTATAGCCCAAGGGGGATTTTGTTCAGTGATGTGGCTTCCTACAACTGTGGTATCATTTTGGTGAGGTACAGAATCTTGCCAAAGGAGGAGTTAAAATTGAAAAAAAAAAGTACTTATATCATGGTCTTTTAATGTTTTAAATCCTTATCCTCTCCTTATCCTGTAAAGGTAGCCTAGCATTTATCCTATGATATAGTATAAGCCTCCACCAAGCCCCTCTGCCTTCCCCACTTCCCTGCACTGCTGATTAGTCCCAGGGCTCAGATAATATTATCAACCAAGTACTGATCTGGATGACTCTACCATACATCTTATGTCATTTTCTTAGGGTCTTACTGGTCCAGATGGATATGGACATCCGGGAAGAAAAGGAAAAAAGGTGAGGGGTATCTGACAGAGTATTCTGAACTAATTACTATGGTGATTTAAAAAAATTTTTTTTAGTACAATAAGACTTATTATCCAAGAGGTATGCCAGAAATGGTTTCTAAATGCTGTTTATGACATGTTGTAGCTGCCAGAGTTCCCTCCTTAAAAAATAAAAGCTGATTTTGTTACCATTTTGTTTAAAAATTGAACTCCTTTCCTCATCTCCGACCATGCCAGATATTTCCTCCCCAACCAGGAACTTCCCTAATTTCTTGCTTTGCAAACAGTCTTGCCTCTATTTAAGCATGTCCTTAACCATCTCCCTCCTTTGGACTTTTTTTCACACATTTTCTCAGACCATCTCAAATATTAGCTTTGCCCTGTGGATGACTTCTTGGAATTCCGTGGACAAGTCTGGTTGTCCTACACTCTGTTTCTCATGCACATTGATCATATTTCTATAGTAGCCCCCTTCTATTAGGTTATATTGAAATTTAACCCAATATCTGCCTACCTCCCAGTTTGTGAAGTTTATAGTAGATTGCACCTTTTCAATTTTTTATTGCTGGAATGAGCCTGGCACAGAGTAGGTACTCAATAAGTATATTTGAATATTTCTACTCTCATAACAATATGGTATCTTAACATGTAGTTAATGGGTTACTGACAGGCTTTAAAGAATGGAAGTCACGTGAAGATTGTTGACCAAATCAAATGTCAACAGACACACAGTTATTCTGAGTGCTTTAGTCTGAAAGTTGCCATTTGTTGCTCACAACATAAGAAATCACTAGGATATTTAGTGATGCCCAGCTGCTTAACTCTGGGCTGACGCCTCTGCAATCCTCTTGTTTCCCGTGATAACACTGTTGCCATTTTATTGATCAGGATATTGCCCTTAGTATAATTAATGGGTATAC
This sequence comes from Helogale parvula, assembly GCA_004023845.1. NCBI lineage: Eukaryota > Metazoa > Chordata > Mammalia > Carnivora > Herpestidae > Helogale > Helogale parvula. The sequence continues at coordinate 13,994 of PJEM01014726.1, read as the reverse complement.
ATGCCCAAAACATAGTAGACTTTTAGTAAATATCTGTGCAATGATGGATAATGGGTACCTTGGTGATCATCTAGTTCAGCCCTTTTGATTTATAGATAAGAAAATTGAGATGTAGAGAAATGAAGTTATTTGCCGACGGCCACACAGCTGGTTAGAGACAGAGCTGAATGTAGAAGCTTGCCCATTGGAGCACCATCTTGGCAAATTAAGTCTTTCTTCTCTAAGGGAGAGTTTGCTTAGCAGGGGAATTCTGGGTAGCATTCAAATATCCATTTTTTTCAAAGTTTGTTTATTTTGACAAAGAGAGAGAGAGAGAGAGAGAGAGAGCAAGCAAGCATATGAGCAGGGTAGGGGCAGAGGGAGAAAGAGAGAATCCCAAGCAGGCTCCATGCTGTCAGAGCAGAGCTGGATGTGGGGCTCTATCTCATGAGCCATGAGATGATGACCTGAGCCAAAATTAAGACTGGGATGATTAACTGACTGAGCCACCCAGGCACCCCTCAAATATCCACATTTTAAGCCACATACCAGCCCTGGTACTCAATCCAAGGGCAGCTTATGCTTACTGTGGTGTGGCTAACACTGTGGAACACCCAGATTCAGCCCACATTCCATTGGATTTTTCCTGGCAAGGATAGTGACCTCACTTTAAATAGCCCTATTGGCCAGCTGGCTACCATTCCCTTCTCTGTTCACTTTCCTCTCTGAATAGATTGTTTCATATGTGCTCCCCTCTCCTCAGACTTCCAAGACCTGCTTTCTCTTCCACACTTTCAGACAGTTGTGCTTCTTGTTTCATTAATTAAATGGGAGCAATGAGCAGGACATCCAGCACTACTCTGTGCCCTGCCTTCCTTCCTCCTGCTGTGGATAAGAGTCCACGCCTCATCTAAGACTGATCTCTTCTCTCATTGGCTGCATTCTGTTCCCCTTTTGCTTCCTTCCTTAAGGTCTTGGCTCCTTTCCCTTCTGCATTTCCTTTCTGTAATTTTTATTTTTGCCTTTCCACGGATCATTCCTGTCAGTATATGAAGAAGTGGGAATATCACCCCTCTAAAAACAAACAATAAAAAACACTCATTTAACTGCACAGTCCTATTGTCCCTTTTCTCTCTGGCAAAATTGTTTGAAGGAGTAGGTCTAGATCTGTGGTTCTCACCTAGGGGTGATTTTACCTTCTAGGGGATGTTCTAGTTGTCACACTAGGGGAGGGGATGCAAATGGAAACTACTGAGTAGAGACCAGAGATACTAGTTTTCATCCTATAAAACATGGGACAGCCCCTGACAACAAAGAAGAATGGTCAGGTTGAAAACAGTAGTAGTGCCAAGGTTGAGAAATTCCACTTTCTTTTCTCTGGTTCTCTCTGACTGAGGACAATTGAGCTTTCACCCCTCGTCTCTTCCTCCTCATCTACACCTGCTTTAGTTAAGGTGAAACGCGTGGTGCTGAATCCATTGGTCACTTCTCTGCCTACATAATACTCCATGTCTCAGCAGAATTTGACAAAGGTGACCAGGAGCGTATTATTGAAACCTTTCCTCTCTCATCTTTCAGAACACCCCACTCCCCTGTTTTTTGCTGGCTGCTCTTTCTCAGTTTCTTTTGAATTTTTTTGACCTCTAAATATTAGAAATCTCAGAGCTCTATCCTTATACTTCTCTTACTCCACTCTTTACTTACTTGGCAAGGGACCTTATCCAGTTACATAGCATCAAGTGTCATCTAGCCTGTGATGTCCAGTGTATTTCTCCTGATTGGACCATACTCTTAAACTCTAAATATGTTTCTACCTTAAAATTGGCATGTCCCCAAACAACCTCCTCATCCTCCTTCTCCTTCCTTCTACTTCTTTTGTTTGTTATCATTTGATTATGGAAAAATTCAAATATGTATACAAGTGGAGAGACTAATATAATGACACCTACCCCGATGTGCCCATCATATAGCTCAAACATCGAAAAACCTTGGCCAATTTATTTTTGTTTTATATGTACACAACCACACACATATCTTTCTCCCACTTATTTTGAAGCAACTCCCAGATTTCATATATTCCATGAATAAATATTTCAAGTTGCATCTCTAAAAAATTGTTTAAAAATATAACCACAGGGGCACCTGGGGGCTCAAGTGTCTGACCCTTGGTCTCAGCTCAGGTCTTGATCTCAGGATCATGAGTTCAAACCCTGTGTTGTGCCCCACACTAGGTGTGTAGCCTACTAAAAAAATAATAAAATAAAATAATATAACCACAATACATTATCAACCAGAGAATTAGCACTAATCCTTTACTATCATAAAACATCCAGTCAGCCAAAACAATTGCCCTGACAACCTGCTTCTCCTCCAGCCTTCCCCATCTCAGGGAGTAGAGCCTCTATTCTGCAAGTTGCTCAAGGCAGACATTTCCCCATCTTTAATAAGGATCTGTCTTTCACCCCCTAAATTTAATCCATCAACAAATAATTGTAAGTCCACCCTCCAAATACATGCAGCCTTTCATTACTTTTCACCACCACTGCTGCCACCCTTCGGGCCAAGCCAGCATGATTTCCACCTGGATTACTGCAGTGGACACTTAAATGTTCTCCCTGCTTCTACTCTTGCCTCATCTAGTTAGTCCTCCAGGTATCAGCCAGAGCCTGATTTTATTTTCAAGTAAACTGTATACCCAACATGGGACTTGAACTTGCAACCCCACGATCAGGAGTCACATGCTGTACTGACTGAGCCAGTCAGGTACCTCCAGAGCTATCTTTTAAATCCATAGTGAGATCATGTCATTCCTTTACTCAAAGTCCAGCTGTGCCTCCTGATGTCATTAAGATTAACCCCACTGCTAACATGGCCTATAGGATTCTATATAATCTGGCCCTTCTGTGAACTCTGACATTATCTTCTCCTGCTCCCCTCCCCCTACTCCACTTCAGGTTTGTCAAACACAGCACATGTTCATATTCTTGCCTCAGGATTCTTCACACACTCTTCCCTTTGCCCAAATGCCACCTTTACCAAAAAGCTTTGTCTGACCACCTTATACAAAATAGTTACCTCCTTCCTAATCCCATCCATATCTTTTATCCTTTAATCTCCTTTCTGGAATAGCATTTCTCTCTTTCTGACATACCTCTCTTCCTCACTAACAGTTAAGTTCCATGATAGCAGGGTCTTTGTTCTGTTCACTGCTGAATTCCCAGTGCCTAGAAAAGTGCATGGCACATAGTAAGTGCTAAGTAAATATTTGTTGAGTGAACAGTTGCTTTGTAGTGTGCCTTTGATCTGATAATGAGCACCTGCTTCCCATCAGTCAGTTTGGTCCCCTTTCCTTTGGTTTCCATTGGATCAGACCTCTGGTTATTTAGGCCAACAGATAAAACTGTTTAAGTAGGAAGTTCCATTACATAATATATCAAGGAAGGGGAAGAAATTGTAAAAATCATTTGCAAGTTGTTTCACATTGAATTATAGAAATAAATATGGTCACTTGGGAGTAGCTCAAGATAACAACTGTTGTTCTAGTTGTTTTTCCTGGCACCTGTTTTGAGTCTTTTTTCTCAAAATTATAATTTCTTCATTTTCTCTGAGGACTATGAAAGAAAGACTTAATCACATGACATTAAACAAGACCTTATCTCATTTCTGACACTAGGGTGAACCTGGATTTCCTGGCTCTCCGGGTGCACAAGTAAGAAGATATCTTTTTGGGTCTGGCATCTGGTATGCAGCATGTGTCATTTGTTTGTACTTATTTTTCTTTACACTCAAGGCTCTGCTTTTGATTCTATTAAGGGAGAAGATGGTGACCCAGGCTACCGAGGAGAGAAGGGGGCAAAGGGAATCAAAGGGAGGAGGGTAAGAACCAAAGGAATTTCCCAAGGTCTGTAGAGGCCCACACAAACACTACTCAAGGAGAAGATTTCTACTGACCTATTGGACTTCTTGGCAGGAAGGCCATTGTCCCCCTAAGCCAGTGCACATTCCACACCTTCCTTGGGCTACCCTACTCTCCCACTTGATACTACTCTCATTTATCTTATGAATGCAAATGCAGCCCATCAAACCATGATAACAGAAAATCCAAGCTGGAGTTTCAGTTATACAATATCAATATCTGTGTGAAATCTAGATATTCAGAAAGGTATTCGTTTAGTTGCAGAGCAAACATTAATGTTTCTTTAAGATTCTTCCAAGCCTTAAATTTTTGTTAATTTAGGCCTAGAATCTCAAGGATGTGGCTGCCATCTTGGTGGACTTTGACCCATGTTTTCACTGTGGTTTGTAGAGGCTAATATTAAAAATCCGTTCCTTCAGGTTCTAATGATTCAATATTGAAAAGCTGCCATCACTGGTGGCTCTCTTCAGAAGAGTAATCCTGTGGATATCTGAAACCTTGGTAGTGTTTAGCTGATAGACATTAGAGAGCAAGGCTTTCTGGGAAAAGGATATGACTAATGTTCAGTGCAGAAAAGAGGAAAGAATATTACCTAAGCACTCAATAATTGGTATTTTCATACATTGGCAAGGACGTAAAGAAAAATTTGATCTATGTCTAACTTGGTTTGCTACTGGCTAATACTGCCCTGCTCACCTAAACTTATTTCTCTGGTTTCAAATAAAAAAAGATAAAGCATCAATTACATGTAGATAATGCTGTGTCAGTTAAATACTTGTAAGACAAGCAGTGAGCTATGGTCATCATATATCTTTTTTTAGACTCCAAAGACCAGAAGGTGGTAAAAGAAATGTTCCTTTCTCTTGATGTGAGGCCCCAAATGTGTATTTCCTGAATTTTTAAAATTTTATGACCTGGAGTCTCAACTGAGTGTTGAATTGGTTTGTAAATGTGTGTCTGTGTGTATGTCAACATGTTGGCTTGGATTAGGTATGTAGGGGGCAATTTAGATGGCTCCCATAATGAGCCCCCTCCATTTCTAATCTTGGTGTCTCACTTCATTGATACAGTTCATGAATTAACTGGTCCGTAGCAGACTCATTGGACCTTAGAAATAATGACAGCTTGGTATCTTAAAATGGGTCTGGTGGTTTTAATCAAGTTGTCTTCAAGAGGAGAAGCTCACTCCTTTGGTTTGGCTATTTTAGGGTAATGCTGGCTTTCCTGGATTTCCTGGAACTCCGGGTGACCAAGGCCCTCCAGGACCAGTGGTAACATTGACTCTTCTTTCTATTTTCAACCCCTGGGTACAAGTAAATGAGAATTTGCTAAGAACTATCTTAATGAAGAAATGAATATTTAGGATGTACTGGAGGGATGTATATAGGGAATAGGCCAGATTTGCTTTAGAGGACGTTAACTTACACAGTATATTTACTCAATATATTCATTTTTACCTGAACATGGCAAAGATGTTAGAGTGGCTGGAGATTTATAAACATGTCTAAATATATACTACATAAAACTCACTGGAGAGTGAGTTTATCAATGTAAACAAGGTAACAACATTTATGCAAACACTAGAAGGAAGTCCTAACAAAATATGACATTTATGCAATCTTAACTAGACTAACAATGCTGCCGGTCCACAGATACTTTTAAAACTGTCTGGGAGTTCATTTGGTATGAAAGGAGAGACTTTGGGGCTATTGTCCTTTGGTTCCATGCCTTATCCCATGAGGTTAGGCTGTCATTTCATGAGGGATGGTATAGTGCGTGAGTCCTGGGTTGAACCTGGTGGTTTCATTGCGTTTAGTGTTCACTGCAGAGGACCAACAAAGTCATAGAATCAAAAATCTTAGAAGTAGAAGGACTCCATGTGGCCATTTACAGTTGAAAAAACAAAGGCTAAGAAGATTATAGAGATCTGCCTGAGATGACAAATTACTACCTTGTAGAATCTGAATAAGAACAAGGATCCCTAGACTCCCAGAGTAGCTCGCAGCAGTAAGGCTTCTCTGTTCTGAAGGTCCGCAGGGATGACTTGCTCAGCACTAGAGCAGAGATGGGGTGTGGGTGAATAGCCTGAGGAGAAGGGATAGGGAATGGCTGGGGTCTACTTTCGATTTGTCTATGAACGATCCTGAGATCTTAAAAAATCTTTTTCTGAATTGGATCTTATACTGTGGCTTGGTCTCAAGATGACCTGATCTTCTAAGTGTCCTTATATACCATAAATATACCATAATCCTGGATGTCCTGGACTCTGAGGTCTGGGAAACACCTCCCAGACACTCCAACTTTCTTTCTTAAGGGGTCAGATAGAATTCCAGGGCCAGGAGTAAAGGGCAGAAAGTGTACTATATTGTGGTAACTTTCGCATAATCTTTTGCCAAATCTTGAGAATAATGTGTTTTATCTCAGAATCTTGCATTTTAAACTCATTTCTGTTCTTTCCAGGGCATCAAGGGCCCCAAAGCATTTGTAGATGTGATGGTATGTGAACATTTTAATTCCTAACCTTACTCTTTTTAGCACGCAAAGCTTTCCACTTTCACAGAATAGAAATCTATCAAGATTCTTTAGTTTCTCCTCTTATAAATTATTGTAGTACTTTAAGCTTACCTATAAACTTTACTCTGAAATGTTCGAAACACATCAATGAAAAGAATCAAATAATATTTTAAATTGTGGAAGGAATCTGGTTGTTTTTGAGTACTACTGGTTGACATGAAAGGAAAGACTCTAAGGCTACTACCCCTGTGCTATATGCCTTTTTGTAAAGTTTAAGTTGCTTATGAAGTATTTATAAGCCAGCATGTGGTATCGTACAGGTTTTCATGTCTCATGACACACCTGAAAACAATCTCAGAAGTTATGATGGGTTTTTTTTTAATCTCACAAGTACAAAAATACTAGTCTGTAGAGGAAGGAAGTGGGAGCAAATGAGAACCAAGAAGTAATGGGGTCAAGGGATGAACAGAACAGAGGGGAGAAATCAAAGGAACACAGCAGGATTCTAGGGGAGGTGTGTGGGGCCCCAGTCTTGGCAGTTATCCTAATGAACTGTTTCAAGAATTGCTGGCATAGAGATCCAAGAATTGAAGGCATTTCTTGCCTTTTATGCCAGATTTCAGGATTGAAACTTCTTCAAAATCGGATTTGATTCCATTGCTTTGTGAGGCAGATAAAAAATAAAAAACAGTTCCCCTTATTTCCCTATCTCTAATAATATGAGCACTGTATTGTATATAAAATATATTTTAAATGTTATTAAATATCTACTGCATCTAGAAATATAACTGCTGGGTAGTTTCATCTGCCATAACAATTTTTTGGTTTTCTATTATAGCTTAAAAACCTTCAGAAAGGCACTGACACCACACATATAACATTTCTAAGTCATGGGCTTAAAAAGGAATATGCTTCAAATTAAATACTCTTTCCCTTTTTTTTTTTTTTTAATCTTTCTAGCAATCTTGTGAAGTCATTGATTTAATACGAGAAAACTGCCGTAAGTTGTTTGGGAAAGGCTCAAATAGGGGCCAGTGGTGTGAAGTGGGAATGGGTCTTGGACTGGGGCATAAGTCACCTATGGATTTGACTGAGGTTAGGAGGTGCCATTGTCTATCATGAAAAGCTCTTGTAATGTATTTGGCTCCGTCTCCCCTTAGGTAAGTAATCTTCATGAATGTGGTCTCAGAAATGACGTGGTTGAAAGGCTTGCCGTCTCAATGGTGGAGAAAAATTCCCTTATAATGTGGCACCTCATGGAATACACTGGCGACTGAACACCTACATGTCTGCGTCTTGGTGGCTCTTATCTCAAAACAAATAAAGAGAAGCCTTGTTATTTTTATCCCATCCATTTAAACGAGGGATCACCAGTGAGCCTTCAATAAGAAATGTGTCTTTTAAAATTTACATTTATGTTTTAAAAATGAAATCACAAATGATCAGATCTTAATATTTTGTCACATTCCCAGATTGGAATGTACTTGGTGTCTTCAATGTATTCCAGGATATTTGCATCCTGTAACATGTACATTTTTCTATTCACTAGCAATAGAGAGAGAACATTGACCTGGAAAGAGCTTAATTTAGGTACTTGGGTTTTCTTCACATACACCTGGCCCTGCTTATTCAAAGTCTAAATTACGTCCATTGCCTTTCAATTGCTGGTCCAGGAGATTCTGGAGTCCTTTTTTCTAAAATTGTAAAGAATAATACCATAATTTTGACCACAAAGGGAAAATGTTAGCGACCACTGTGGTCAGTGGCCCTTTGACAACAAAGGGAGAATGTCAAACTTGACCATGTCAAAAGTTAAAACCCTTTTATATTGAAGAGCACTGTGAGGTCAAAAGCACACAGAAAAATGGGGGAAAACATATGCAATATAAGCAATGGATCCAACCAAAGGACTTATCTTTTTAACTCTGTCCTGCCAAAATATATCCAGTTGGTCCGACTCAATCATTTTCATCTACGAGCACAGATAGTTCATATTTGTTAAACCTAATGTAAAAAACTCTTCAACTGAAAATGGGACAAAAGACATGAATGAATGGAAGATTCAGAGAAGAAAAAATACAAATGAGCAATAAACCTGTAAAAATGCTCGACCTCAAAAGAGGTCAAAGAATACAAATGAAAATGAGATACTCTTTGTTTCTCAACTTGGAAATACTTTTAAGATGAGAAAACGTTCTTTACCTAAATTTGGGAAGTGTATAAAAGTACACACTGCTGGTAGGCGTGTCAATTGGTTCAACCTTTCTGAAGAGTAATTGGACATTGCATATCAAAGGCCATAATTGGATTTTATAGGACCACGATTGGACAGAGGTGCACTGATGCATGTACAAGCATGCTCATCACAGAGGGATGTTGGTGGGAGTATCATGGAGACATGTATAGTAGATGAGGTGACACTGCTCTAAACTTATTGATGAGAATAGATGTTCATCATATATTAAGTGAAAAAAGATTCAGCATATGACATATACTAGGGTCCAAGTTTTATAAAACAATTAACAATTAAATATATACATACACATACATATACATTATGAATTAAAGGTAATTTTAACTTTTGGTTTTCTGATATTCTCCATAAAACTTATTACTTGTGCATCACACTTACACATAATACATGGTATATGATTTATATATGTAGTATAGTTTTAGATTTGTGTGCATGTGTGTGTGTATATATATACATGTATATAAATGTATATATATAGCTTCAGAATATCTCAGTGTATTAGGTTTAAGTTCAGTACAGAGTGATCTCAGTGCTCAGTAGCAATGACACAAACGTATTGCTCAGATCAAAGCCAGGAAGTGGCCCGTCCAGGGTTGATACGGAGCTCCACAGTTTTCAGGGACACAAGGTCTTTATAGATTCTTGCCCTGCCATTGGGGTGAGGGTGCTCTGTTTCTCAAATCACCTCAAGGTCCAAGATGTCTATCAAGCTTTAGCCAGCAGAAGAAGGATAGGAAAAGGGAAGGATATCTTTTTGAAATTGTTTCTACCTTTTCTCCTATTTGATTATTTAGAACTTAGTAAGATAGCTCCACCCACTGGGAAATGTCACCTTTGTGCCAGGCAGCCATATGCAGACAGAGACTGGGGATCCAGTGCTATAGAAAAAAAGAATGGATATTGGGGAGCAAATAGAGGTCTCTGCCATATGCAGACAAGAGACATAGAAGGACACGGCTTGAATTTCTCAGAGGAGATGGTTTTTTCATATTAAAGCACTCACCTGTCAAACATACCACTGCCTTTATAAACTAACAATGTCTTGTATTTTTTCCAAAACAATTTCCCTTCCAGCTTGCTCAACGTGTAAGTAGTATATATTCTTTTTCGCTTGAATTTCAAATTTCACCTTTTCAGAGGCATTACAGAACATCTTAAATCTGTGTATCTATTGTGTCAAGGTGTTTCCAAATGCCCCGTGTTCCCTAGCGAAGTGGTCTTTGCCTTGGACATGTCAAATGACGTCTCCCTGCTGCATTTTGAGAAGATGATAAATATTCTATTATCCCTACTGATGAAGATGGAGATAAGTGAAAGTAACTGTCCAACAGGTGCCCGAGTGGCTGTCGTTTCGTACAGCTCCAAAACAGACTACCTGATTCGCTTCTCAGACTACAAGGGGAAGCCTGCACTCCTGCAGGCGGTCAGGGAAATCCCCCTGCAAGAGTCCTCTGGCAGCAGGAGCCTTGGGGAAGCCATGAGGTTTGTGGCAAGACATGTATTCAAACGTGTGCGCTCTGGCCTTCTCATGAGGAAGGTGGCTGTGTTCTTCCAGGCGGGCTGGGCCCATGATACAGACACCATCAACACTGCCACTTTGGAACTCAGTGCGCTGGATATCACCACTGCAGTCATCACCTTCACAGAAGAGCACAACCTCCCAGATGCCCTGTTGGTAAGCGGGGGAGCTGCTCAGGGGCAAGGGTTAGTATCTGCTTCCTACTCCTCCACCAAGGACCACATGAGGAGGGAGAGTCTTTCAGAGGAAGGAATTCCCTAGAAATTGATGTGTGTGTGTGAGAAGGGGTGGTCCTCAGTATGGATTCTGCTACTAGTGTTAACTACTGGTACCAACTGGCCATCCTTTAGTACTTATTCTGTGCTATGTGCCTTATAAACATTAACTTATTTAATATCCCCCAAACTCTGTGAGGTGTGTATTCCTGTATAGCTCCATTTTGGAGGTAAGAAAACTGAGGTTTAAAGAGGTTAAGTATACCATCAAAGCTCAAATATCTAGTTAGTAGCAGACTGATACTGTCTTCAGAGCCTATGCTTATCCACTATGCTAAATTGTATCATGAGGGTCTATAGAATGTAGTTTCCTTCCTCCCTCCCTCCCTTCTCTTCTCCTTCCCTCCCTCCCTCCATTCCTCCTTCCCTCCCTCTGTCTCTCCCACTCTCTTCCTCCTTCCCTCCCTCCCTCCCTCCTTCTTTCTTTCTTTCTTTCTTTCTTTCTTTCTTTCTTTCTTTCTTTCTTTCTTTCTTTCCTCTTTCTCTCTCTCTCTCTCTCTCTCTCTTTCTCTCTCCTCCTCCTCCTCCTCCTCTCTTTCTAAAATACATGTCCATATAGCAAAGTAGGTAAAGTGCATTAATTTAAAATATACAGCTGGATGGAGTTTTATAAGTATTCAAACCTTTGTGTCCAAGACATGGTTCAAGATATTGAACACTTTCAGCATCCAGTCAGTTTTCCCAAACCGCACATTTCCCAGAGTCACTGCTCTTCTGTCTTCTATTACAGTCAATCAGTTTGGATAGTTCTGAACCTTCATGTCAACGGAATCCTATAGCATATAATCTTTTGTATCTGGCTTCTTCCACTCAACATGATATCTGCTCTCTTTGTTTATCTATGTTGTGTATATAGGTAACCTTTTTTTACTGCTGTTCTGAACTATTTTAAGTGTATGGATACACCACAATTTATTTACCTCTTCTCCAGACTTGACTTTTCTAACTGAAGCCCACACAACACAATTCATGGATTATAAGGGGTGATCTATAAAAATAAAGAGTGATTCTCTATTAAGAGATACCAGGATACTTGGGAATGTGATAGTGAACCATGTGACATTGCCAATATTCAACTGTGTTGGACCAGCAAAATTAGAAATATCATGTGGTTCAACCTAAAACTAAGTAATTTAAATGTGCTAGACCATTTAATTTTCTCTTACACAGAAATGGTAGGTGAGAGATATTATCACAGCTGTGAATATGCTTCTAAGAAACACTAGGTAAAATTGTGACAGCTTACAAACTCCTGGACTACATACCTTGGGTTTTGAGAAACAAAGTGAAAATGCAGAGGGTAAGTTCCTTATGTGCTGTTACTTCGCTCTTGCCCACCAGGCTGTGTGGAGAGGGATGGGTTGGCAAGGCAGGCATAACAAGTAACAGTTAAAATCAGAGCACGTTCATCAGTAATGAAGTGCATTTGGAAGAGTCTCTTCATCTTTCTGCATCTCATTTTGCTGAGCTCTAAAATAGAGAGAGAGGGTCACAAATGAATGTTATGTAGCTCTCCTCCAAGTATAATGATCTACTTTCAAAAAAGCATTTCCCTAACATTTGGAGAGTGATCCTTGGGGTACAGTTATATCCCCCAAATGCCCATCACTGCTGCTGCCTGAGAGGGGTTCCTGGCAGACAGTGTTGGGATCTGATGTAGGGAGAATTTTGGTGAGGATGTTCTTGCCCTCTTAGTTGCTTTGGGTTCCAGGTGAAAGGATGTAATCGTATGTGAAAAGAATTTGCCAGCTTCAATATACTTGGACCTCAGCTCTGTCATTTCTATCTGCTTTCCTTTCTATTTCTTGGACATATTCTTGCCCCAGGATGGTGGAAACCAATTCTGTTTCTTAAGTGTAACAATGTAGAAATGTTACATGGTGTTAAATGGTGCTTGCCTGCTCAAATGTAATGGATGTCCTCGTTTCGGGTGACACTAGCAAGGGGAGAAACTGTAAAAATGAAAATCCCCTTCTCAGGGCCTGTCAGAAAATTCTTATTTCTTCATAACTGGGCATATTGCAGCCCTTAACCTACCCCCTACTCTGTGCGTTATACTTACGGGAATCTTGTTAGGAGAGTAGGAATGTCCTATAATTTGTCTTTATAATTATCTGCCAGAGGAATCTCTGACTGTCTATGGGGTATTTTTTTTTTGTCTTTTACCTCTATGTTATTTTATTTCATAGAACAATGCTCACATGCTTCTGGAAAAATGATGCTTGTTCAATTTGAAACAATTATATAAACAGATGCTCTAACTTCTTGTTCCGTTTAAACATGCTTGAGGCTGTGGGTCACATATTTTTTTAAGCCATCCATTGGGTCATCTTAGCCCTAAATAAAAGTTTGTAGGGGCGCCTGCCTGGCTCAGTTGGTTAAGCATCCGACTTCAGCTCAGGTCATGGTCTCACAGTCCATGAGTTCCAGCCCCGCACTGGACTCTGTGCTGACAGCTCAGAGCCTAGAGCCTTCTTAGATTTCTGTGTCTCCCTCTCTCTCTGCTCATCATTCCCTCACTTGCTCTCTCTCAAAAATAAAAAAAAAATATTAAAAGTTTTGTAGCATTGAACTATTCGTGCCTGATCCCATTCTTTTTCTTTGTTTTATTTTTTAAATTTATTTACATTCAAATTAGTTAACATATAGTGTAGTATTGGTTTCAGGAGTAGAATTTAGTGATTCATCACTTACGAATACCACCCAGTGCTCATTCCAACAAGTGCCCTCCTTAACGCCCATCACCCACCTCGCCCCCTCCCCTCCAGCAACCCCCAGTTTGTTCTCAGTGTGTTTAAGAGTCTCTTATGGTTTGCCTCACTCTCTGTTTTAATCTTATTTTATTTTTATTTTTTATGTTCATTTATTTATTTTGAGAGAGAGATCACACAAAAAGGGGAGGCGCAGAGAGAGAGGGAAACAGAGTACCCCAAGCAGGATCCATGCTCAATGTAGAGGCTGTCATGGGGCTCAATCTCACAAACTGTGAGATTACAACCTAAGCCCAAATGGAGGGTTGGACTTTCAACTGACTGAGCCACCCAGACACCCCTATCTCTTTTTATTTTTCCTTCCCTTCTCCTATGTTCATCTGCTTATTTATTAAATTCCACATATGAATGATATCCCATGATATTTGTCTTTCTCTGACTGATTTATTTTGCTTAGCATAATACTCTCTAGTTTGATCCACATCGTTGCAAATGGAAGGTTTCTTTCTTTTTGATCACAGATTAATATTCCATTTATATATATATATATATATATATACACACACACACACACACACACACACACACACACACACACACACACACAACATCTTCTTTGCCCATGAGTCAGTCAATGGATATTTGGGCTCTTTCTATAATTAGGCTATTGTCAATAGTGCTGCTATAAACACTGGGGTGCACAGGCCCCTTCGAATCAGCATTTTTGTATCCTTTGGATAAATACCTAGAAGTATAATTCCTGGGTCATAGGGTACTTTTATTTTTCATTTTTTGAGGAAACTCCATACTGTTTTCAGAGTGGCTG
>PJEM01014725.1:0-33527 GCA_004023845.1 Helogale parvula | reverse complement strand
GCTTGATCAGAAATCGCTTGTCTTGCCTCACTCTCTGTGCATCCCCTTCCTGCCCTATTTTTCTCTCCCTCCCTCAGGAAAGAACCGGAAAGGATTTACCGCCCTGCTGGCCTGGGCGGAACAGACAGTGCAGAAGCTTTTTATCTTGATGAGGTCCCAAGAGTTCAGTTTTGCTTTCATTTCCCTTGCCTTTGGGGATGTGTCGAGTAGGAAATTGCTGTGGTTGAGGTCAAGGGGGCTGTTTCCTACTTTCTCCTCGAGGGTTTATGGTTTCCTGTCTCACATTCAGGTCCTTCAGCCATTTTGAGTTTATTTTTGTGGATGGTGTAAGAAAGTGGTCTAGTTTCATTCTTCTGCATGTTGCTGTCCAGTTCTCCCAGCACCGCCTGCTAAAGAGTCTGTCTTTTTTCCATTGGATACTCTTTCCAAAAATTAATTGGCCGTACATTTGTGGGCCCAGTTCTGGGCTCTCTATTCTATTCCATTGGTCTATGTGTCTGTTTTTATGCCAATACCATATTGTTTTGATGATGGCAGCTTTGTAATAGAGGCTGAAGTCTGGGATTGTGATGCCTCCCATTTTGTTTTTCTTCTTCAATATTACTTTGGCTATTCAGGGTCTTTTGTGGTTCCATACAGATTTTAGGATAGATTGTTCTAGCTTTGAGAAGAACACTGGTGCAATTTTAATGGGGATTGCATTGAATGTGTAGATTGCTTTGGGAAGTGATGACATTTTCACAATGTTTATTCTGATATATGAGCATGGAATGAGTTTCCATTTCTTGGTGTCCTCTTCAATCTCTTTCCCAAGTTTTTCTATAGTTTTCATCATATAGGTCTTTTACATCTTTGGTTAGGTTTACTCCTACGTATTTTATGGTTTTTCGTGCAATTGTGAATGGGATCAGTTTCTTGATTTCTCTTTCCACTGCCTCATTATTGGTGTATAAAAATGCAACTGATTTCTGTACATTGATTTTGTACCCTGCAACTTTACTGAATTCATTGATCAGTTCTAGAAGGCTTCTGGTGGAGTCGATTGGGTTTTCCATGTATCATGTCATCTGCGAAAAGTGAAAAGTTTGGCTTCTTCTTTGCCAATTCTGATGCATTTTATTTCCTTTTGTTGACTG
This sequence comes from Helogale parvula, assembly GCA_004023845.1. Classification (NCBI taxonomy): domain Eukaryota; kingdom Metazoa; phylum Chordata; class Mammalia; order Carnivora; family Herpestidae; genus Helogale; species Helogale parvula. The sequence goes on along the minus strand of PJEM01014725.1, from coordinate 32,391 downwards.
ATTGCTGATGCTAGGACTTCCAGCACTATGTTAAACAACAGTGGTGAGAGTGGACACTCCTGTTGTGTTCTTGATCTCAGGGGGAAAGCTCTCAGTTTTTCCCCATTGAGGATGATATTAACTGTGGGCTTCTCATAAATGGCTTTTATGATGTTTAGGTAAGTTTCTTCTATCCCGACTTTCTTGAGGGTCTTTATTAAGAAAGGGTGCTGCATTTTGTGAAATGTTTTTTCTGCATCTATCAACAGGATCATATGGTTTTTATCTTTTCTTTTGTTAATGTGATGTATCACATTGATGGATTTGCGAATATTGAACCAGCCCTGTAACCCAGGAATGAATCCCACTTGATCATGATGGATAATTTTTTTATATGCTGTTGAATTCGATTTGCTAGTATCTTGTTGAGTATTTTTGCATGTGTATTTATTAAGGATATTGGTCTGTAGTTCTCTTTTTTTGCTGGGTCTCTGTCTGGTTTGGGTATCAAGGTGATGCTGCCTTCGTAGAATGAGTTTGGAAGTTTTCCTTCTATTTCTACTTTTTGGAATAGTTTGAGAAGAATGCTTTAAATGTCTGGTAGAATTCCCCTAGAAAGCCATCTGGCCCTGGGGTCTTATTCATTGAGAGATTTTTTGATAACGGATTCGATTTCTTCACTGGTTATCGGTCTATTCATGCTTTCTATCTCTTCTTGTTTGAATTTTGATAGCATGTATATTTAGGAATTTGTTCATTTCTTCTAGGTTGTCCAGTTTGTTGGCATATAGTTTTTCATAGTAATCTCTAATGATTTCTTGTATTTCTAAGGGATTGGTTATAATAGATCCATTTTCATTCATGATTTTATCTATTTGGGTGCTCTCTCTTTTCTTTCTAAGGAGCCTGGTTTATCAATTTTGTTTATTTTTTCAAAGAACCAACTCTTGGTTTCATTGATCTGCTCAACTGTTTTTTTTTTGGATTATATATAGTTTATTTCTTCCCTGACCTTTATTATTTCTTTTCTTATGCTAGGTTTGGGGTGCTCTTGCTGCTCCCCTTCTAGGTCCATTAAATGCTCTGTTAGATTTTGAATTTGTGCTTTTTCTAGTTTGTTGAAATAGGTCTGGATTGCAATATACTTTCCTCTTAGGACTGCCTTTGCTGCATCCCAGAGATTTTGGATTGTTGTATTTTCATTTTCATTTGTTTCCATATATTTTTAAATTTATTCTCTAATTGCCTGATTAGCCCAATCATTCTTTAGTAGGGTGGTTTTTTAACCTCCACATTTTTGGAAGTTTTCCAGACTTTTTCCTGTGGTTCATTTCAAGTTTCATAGCATTGTGATCTGAAAGTGTGCATGGTATGATCTCAATTCGTTTATATTTATGGAGGGCTGCTTTATGCCCCAGTATGTGATCTATCTTGGTGAATGTGCCATGAGCACTCAAAAAGAGGGTGAATTTCCTAACTTCAGGATGCAGAGTTCTAAATGTATCTATCAATTCCATCTGTTCCAGTATGTTGTTCAGGTCCATTGTTTCCTTAGTGATTTTCTGTCTGGTTGATCTATCCCCTACTGTCAGTGAAGTATTAAAGTCCCATGCAATTAGCACATTCTTATCAATAAGATTGTTTCTGTCTGTGATTAATTGTTTCATATACTTGGGTGCTCCCGAATTTGGCGCATAGATATTTATAATTGTTAGCTCTTCCTGATAGAGAGACCCTGTAATTATATAATGTCCTTCTTCATCTCTTATTACTGCCTTTACTTTAAAGTCCAGTTTGTCTAATATAAGTATGGCTACTCCAGCTCTCTTTTGGCTTCCAGTCGCATGATAGATATTTCTCCATCCCTTTACTTTCAACCTGAAGGTGTCTTCAGGTCTAAAATGAGTCTCTTGTAGACAGCAAATAGATGGATTTTGGTTTTTTAAAAATCCATTCTGCTACTCTGTGTCATTTGGTTGGAGCATTCAGTCCATTTACATTGTGTTATTATTGGAAAATATGGGTTTAGATTTATTGTGTTCTCTGTAGAATTCATGTTTGTAGTGGTGTCTCTGGTAACTTGTATTCTTTGCAACATTTCCTTCATAGAGTCCCTCTTAGGATTTCTTGTAGGGCTGGTTTGGTGGTCATGAATTCTCTCAATTTTTGTTTATTTGGAAACACCTTTATCTCTCCTTCTATTTTGAATGACAGTCTTGCTGGATAAAGGATTCTTGGCTGCATGTTTTTTCTGTTCATCACATTGAAGATTTCCTGCCATTCCTTCCTGGCCTGCCAAGTTTCATTAGATAGGTCTGTAACCACTCTGATAGGTTTCCCTTTGTACGTGATGGCCCTTTTATCCCTAGCTGCTTTCAGAATTCTCTCTTTCTCTTCATATTTTGCCAGTTTCACTATGATATGTCGTGCCGAAGGTCAATTCAAATTATGTATTAAGGGGGTTCTTTGTGCCTCTTGAATTTGAATGTCTATTTCTTTCCCCAGATTTGGGAAATTCTCAGTTATAATTTGGTCTAGTACCCCTTCAGGACCTCTCTGTCTGTCTTCCTCTTCAGGAATTCCTCTGATAAGGATGCTGTTCTGTTTGATTATATCACTCAGGTCTCGAAATCTCCTTTCCTGCTCCTGGATCAATTTCTCTCTTTTTTTCTCAGCTTCCTCTTTTACTGTAAGTGTGTCTTCTAATTCACCTATTCTTCTCTCTGCCTCTTCAATCCTTGAGGTGGCCATCTCTATTTTATTATTCACCTCATTTATAACCTTTTTAAACTCATCACACCTATTTTGAAAGTCCCTAGTTATTGTATCAGTAGCTTCTCTGATGCTTTTTTCAAGGCCAGCGATGAATTTTATGACAATTGCTCTAAATTTTTATTCAGTTATGTTGTTTGGATCTGTTTTGAGTCGTTCTGTGGCTGTGACTTCTTCCTGGAGATTCTTTAGGGGAGATTTTTGTCTCTTGTCAGTTTTAGAAGCTTGTTGTGCAGTGTGCACCTGTTAGTATTGCTCTGTTAAAGGAGGCTTATTGACTGTCCAGAGCCTGTCATTTCAGGAAATGTTATTTTAATGGTGTCTCTCAGTTTCTCTTGTTGTTCCTTTGATTATTTTATTTTCCTACTCAGCGAAATTTGGGACTTGCCATTATGTGTACTTTGACTTGTCTCTTGGGGTAGCCCTGAAAAGGAAAACAGACAGACAAACACACAGAGAACAGAAGCACTCAAATGCACAGACAAATCAAACAAACAAATTAAAAGGGGGAAAGGAAGGAAAGAAAAGGAAGGGAGTGGAAAGAGAAGAAAAAAATAAAGGGGGGCAGAGACAACAAAGGACAATGGACAGTCTAAAAGTGTATAACCTGTGGAGGGGGGAGATAAGGATGAAATAAGAGAAAATATATCTGGATGGCAAGAGAAAAAAGGAGAAAGGAAAAAGGAAAATAAAGAGTAAAACATTTTTTAAAAATTTTAAGAAGAGTAAAAAAGGTAATAATAATATAAAATAAGTACAAAAAAAATCAGCAGCTCCCCCTTGCGGATAGATGTGGTTTGGTGTAGGTAGGTCTCAGGAGCTGCTCTCAGAGGCCCTGCCTTGGTGGTTGCGGAGGATGAATGGCGGTACCCCAAGCTCCACTGGAACTAAGTGCTGCAGGCCACTCTTATGAGTCCAGTCTCCTTGTGCTGCGGCTGAGCAAAACTCTATTTTCCAGGCTCACTTCGATTCAAACTCCTAGTCCATGCACTTTTATGCTACCACCGATGAGATGTACTCGCTTTGGCGGCCAACTTCTTAGCCGGGATCTCATAGGGGGAGGGAGCAGTTACTCTTGGCGCCAGCCAGGATTCGTGCCGCTCCTACTGGAGGCAAGGTGTGCTGTAGTAGGCGAAGTGCACGCCCCCCCCAGTCGTAGCCGCCGCCACCACCAACTCCCTGCGGGATTGCGTAGGGGTTGGGGCTGGTTTTCCTGGTGACACCTGGGATTCATGCTGCCCAGCGGATATATATGGATTGAGAGTTTCCCATCCCAGGTTAAACGTTCTTTATCTTTTCTCTAGAGACAGTACTATGAGCATATTCAGTTTCTCTTTCTCTTCCCTTTGTCTCTCAGGGGTTCCAGCGCTTTTCCTGTGTTGGGCTGGGGCTCCCACCTCCCCTGCTCTTCTTGGGCTGGCCCGTTTTCCAATCTCCCCAGTTCACACTCTCTCATCAGGCATCTTTGAGGTTGTCTTCTTTCTGGAGTCTGCATTTTCTCCTTCCACTCTTGCAGATAAGAGTAATGTCCTTCTCACTTTGATAGATGGGGCAGACAAAGTTTACAGAGCTCCCTCCCTCTCCGCCATCTTGCCTCCTCCCTCCATTCAACATTTATTTATTTTTGAGAGAGAGAGAGAGAGAGAGGGAGAGGGAGGGAGAGAGAGAGAGTTCATGAGCAGGGGAGGGGCAGAGAGAGAGGGACACATAGAATCTGAAGCAGGCTCCAGGCTCTGAGCTGTCAGCAGAGCCCGACGCGGGGCTTGAACCATGAACTGTGAGATCATGACCTGATCGAAGTCGGACTCTTAACCAACTGATCCACCTGGGCGCCCCACACATGCTCTTCCTAAGGAAAAATCTCCTATGTCTATCACACCCTAGTTGCTTCTATGCACCCCACCTTATAAAGAGTCTGTCTTTTACATATTCCCTCCAGCCGAGAAGACTGTCCTGAGCCTTACTTCCTGAGTCAGCTTTTTAAAAGATGGGCATTTTCAGGGCACCTGGGTGGCTCAGTCAGTTGAGCATCAGACTCAGTTTCAGCTCAGGTCATGATCTCATGGTTCGAGTTTGAGCTTGTGTCAGGCTCTGCACTGACAGCATGGAGCCTGCTTGGGATTCTCTGTCTCTCTGTCTCTCTCTCTCTCTCTCCTTCCCTCCCTCCCTCTCTCTCCCTCCCTTTCTCTCTGCCCCATCCCTACTTGTACTCTGTCTCAAAATAAATAAACTTTAAAAAAAAGCATTTTTATATGAATTTAGAAAATAGTATTTAATATGCTTTTAGAGATCATACCCCCAATTCTTATGCGTGTGTGAAGTGTTTTGACATCTGGTTGATAGTCACTGAAGCAGATACCCACCTTTGGCTTATTTTTTTTCTTGGTTTTTAAAAGGTCTAATTCTGACTACACTTGTCAAGGTTTATTATCTAAAATACATAAATTTAAAATTCCCTTTGTGCATTCACTGTGAAATTTGACATATTAAGTTTACTGGTAAGATGTGTTCTCTGGTCTTGATAATACATTTTTACAATTGTTTGACCTTTTTTCCTCTTGCTTTCTACCCATTCACAAACACCTACTTTTAGTCATTATTTACAACATTTTTTATCCTGTAATAGAATTTCATTATGTGCTAATCATTAAGCACCCTTGACTAATGTGATTCACTTTGTGCAGTTAGAAGATTGTGCCAGCCAAGTATGATTTTCTTATAAAGACAGTTGGGAAGGAAGCTACCAAGGATAGCAAAGTAATAAAAAGTGACATATTGGTGTCACTTTGGAGATGGTATTTTTCTAAAATCACTTATCCTTCCTATGTGTAGAGAGATACAGATTTTGTTTCAAATTTGAGTGTGCAAGAAAGGTCTCTTATTTTCTGTAAATCAAATCAGGCCTGTTTCAAGTCCCATTCTGTCCTACTGATGGGAGGTTAATTCTCAGTCATTCCTGGGATTGCTCTCTTCCAAAAGGACCACAGAAAGGGTTTCATGCTGAGAGAACATTCAGGAAAGACTTCTCTGGCTTCCAGTCTATTCCAGTTGCCAGGACTGCTGTCTGAGCCATCATGGTTCCCTGTAGCAGGATGCTTTGTGGCACTTTTGGGGACAGGAATGTTGCTGGTACTAGGAGTCCCTGGGTGCTCAAGCTGCTCCCCTCTCAGGCGTAGCCATCCTGCAGAGGCGCCACTGGGCAGAAAGGCACAGGGCTCCATCTCTTGGGAAACTCTCGGACTTTGGTCCCTTTCCAAAGTTTTGGATAATCTCTTTCTCTTGGCTCTTGCCAGTTCCGCTTCTCTTTTACCTGCTAAAGGCCTTGTGTTTATCTTTGTTCTCAACTCATAGCATCATATGCCCTCTTTAAAACCTTGGAAGAGAAGTTGTCTTCAGGACACTAGCACCAAAAGCTTCCCTGAGGAAGGGAAGGCCTTTCTGTCTTCCTTCAACCAGGAGTAGAGAAATAATAGGAAAGCAAAATTCAAATGACTATCACAATGGATTCTCCTGTATAATATTGAATGTGTATAATACTTAACATGATGATATTAGAGTAATAGGAAAGTTCTTTATTCCTTTGTGTGTTTGAAATGTATCTCAGTCGTTTCCTGATTTTGCATTGTCTTGTGTATGATAGATATCAATATTACTATTATCACAGAGTTAACCTTTCAAAGGAACAATGTCAGTCCCACTTTATTTCCTTTTCTCAATTCCACTCTTGCAGCAGGTAAAAGAGGCCTGAAGTCTTTGCCCATGCCATGGGGAGTGGCACCGGAGATTGGTTCTGTAGATAGAATGGTGTTTCTAATGTGTATTCCTAGGGGATGTGAAATTGTCCAAGGCAGACAAGACGCAGGAGGGAAAGTGAGACAAAGTGTACAGGTCTTCAGTGGCCTCCATGCCCATTTAAATCATACTGGTTGTGCTTTTTCACTTACTTGAGGTATTAAGTTCCATGTGAAATTTTGTTTTAATGAAGGATTCCATTGGTACTAAAATTAGATCACTGAAGGACATATGCATGTATATACCTACAACATGTGAGGTTCCCCAGTATTTTGAGTTAAAGATCTTCCTTTTTCCATAGTATAAATCTGTGGTATAGAAATGAACCTTCCCCTTAAAATATCCTGTTGCTTAATTACCATTTAAATGTGAAAATCCCTAGATGATAGGCCAAGTTTAGGGGATAGTATGATTTACTTGGACTCTCAGTTCCTTTTCTGGTTAACAGGACATCCATTATACATAGTTGTCGACATACATCTTGGTGCTTGTAGTAGTGAAATTGTGGGTTCTTCACAGTTACCATCACTCACCTGCTTCTACACAGAACCGTAAAGTTCATAGATGGCATTAAGTTACTCCAGCCCAAATACTGAATCATGTCTCAACCATAATTTAAAGATTCTTTATTGATATTATCTTATGGTTATACTGATCATCATATATTTATATCTAACTACTGGTTCTTTTTGTTAAGTTACACAAATTTAATAAATTACTATTCAGAAGGTTTTTAGAATTCAATTCGGACAAGGCTTAATTTTTAAATGGTTAGCTTTATTTTATACCTAGCCCAATAACATTTGCTATAATATTCATTAAAGATTCCATGAGACACGTTTAAATATTCATATTAAATATTTTGGAATGACATTTACTTTACAATACTAAGTTTTTGCTTCTTAAAAACATAGTTGAGTAAAACTATTTCAGCATCAGACCTTTTTAGTAACATATATTCTGTTGTAGCTTTCAGAACAGGAAGTTCTTTTTTCTTTTTTACCCTACTGTCTGCTGCTATTGTTTTAGTACACAGACTTGAGAATATATGGTGTTTGTTGTGTAATATAAGCATTAAAATTTTTATTTCTCTTCTGTTAGTATCGAATACTAAAATTTGAGTAGTCAAGTTTAGAGATGGTTTTTTCATTAGAAAAGTTTGTGCGGTCAATGCGAGAACTAGGACTTCCAACCTTGCTCAGCCAGGACATCCTACAAAAAATAAACAAATACATAAAAATTAGCATACAAAGCATATATGGACTAGCTAAAATAATCCCACCACAGGTTACAACGGTTTACTAAGTGGCTTTTGCGTCTAATGTGAAATACAGTTCTATTTACATTGTATTCATCATGTATGTATCATAATACCAGAAAGTTTAACACATAAATGTCAACAACAAAAAAACTTATAGCAAATAAAGCCCAGTAAACTCCTGATGATTTCATATTGGGGTTATTGTTCCCCCTCTTAAAGCATTCAAAGCCATTAAAACCTAGCTCTTATATGTAAAAGGACAATATTTTTACAAAGAGGTAAATAATAAAAACAATTCACCATTGTTTTTCTCATTACTCAGCACATAATAGGTGTGTACATATATGTGTGAATATGTATGTGTGTGTGTGTGCACATTGCAGAGAATGAAAGAGGAAAAAATGAAAAAAGTGTAAAGAATGTGATTTTCCACAAACATTTTAGATGAGTGGTCCCTGGTGGGCTCAGTCAGTAGAGTATGCAACTCTTGATCTCAGGGTTGTAAGTTCAAGCCCCACTCTGGGTATAGAGATTAGTTAATAAAATCTTTTTTAGAATTAAAAAAATGTTTTCCTTTAATGTTTATTGTCGAAAGAGAGAACATGAACAGGGGAAGCGCAGAGAGAGAGGAAGACACAATCCAAAGCAGGCTCCAGGCTTTGAGCTGTCAGCACAGAGCCCAACGCAGGGCTCGAACCCATGAACCACAAGATCATGACCTGAAGTCAGATGCTTAACTGACTGAGCCACCCAGGCACCCCTTAAAAAATAAAATATTAAAATATTAAAATAAAATAAGCTGAACGTATTTTCTCATCTATTTGAAAACTTTCTTAATATACTAGCAAAATGACCACATTAAAGGGACAAGTTAAATGCTCTGAAACTATTTTTCTGCTTCTATAGTGCAATGGTTTTCTTTATTAGCAATATTTAGGTGTTTAATTTATGCATTTGGATACCTATTTGAGATGCTTCCTTATATAATTGAGGCTTAGTTTAATATTCTGGACACCTGAGATATTACTGGTAAAGATGTTCCAGAATCTTTCTACCTATTAGTAATTAGCTGGGAGGACACCTGACATGGGACTTCAGGAAAACAACAGGAAGCAGTTTTCTAGAAGCACCGGCTGTCGCCCAGCTGCTGCTGTATAAACAGTCCACAAGTTTGCCCATATCTCCAAGGTTCTTCCAAGTTGTCAAGTCAGTACCATGTACAGCTGTGTAGTATCATATATAAAAATCTCTAACCTTGAATTAAAAAATATTTTCTAGGCTAAAGTTGTCTGATTAGCTGCACATTACTCTTAATCAGTCTAAGGAAGACTACCAGGGATTCAGATTGCCATTGAATTATTTAACCCTTTCTTTGGTTCTTGTGACAGTTTTACTAAGTAAGGTGAATTTTCATGTTTCTTCTTTTTCAGGAGCTAAGCCCAGTAACACATCTTATTTTCTTCAACTCATTTTGTTAAAATCTTAAAAACTGGCATGCCTAGGTGGCTCAGGTCATGATTTCATAGTTCATGGGTTCAAGCCTGTCATTGGCTCTGTGCTGAATGTTTGTTCAGAGCCTGGGGCCTGCTTCAGATTCTGTGTCTCCTTCTCTATCTGCTCCTCCTCTGCTCACACTGTCTCTCAAAAATAAATAAACGTAAAAAAATTTTTTAATCTTAAAAATTGAAATTGCACATCAACAATAAAATTCAGTTATTACAAAAAGGAGCCAATGGCTTTAATTTTACTACTCTTATCTACTTGAAATCTTTTAGAAAAAGTATATTAAGCACTATTTGCTCAGCACTGTACTAAGTTCTTTACATGGACTCTTTCCTTTGATCTGCACATTAACCCTGTAAGTTTTAGTCCATCATTATTCCCAAGTTACTGATGAGGAAAGAGAGAAGAGTTACGTAATTTGCCCAGGGAGTAGCAGGGGTGGTGATGACAAAGGGTCAGATTCTGGATGTGATTTGCTGACAGACCGGACATGATGTGAGGGAGAGAGGACTCAAGGATGACCCCAGAGTTACTAGTGAAAAACTACTTGGTAATGGCTGAGATTCCTTGAAATGGAAAGACAGTGTGAAGAGAAGATTTTGGGGGATGATTAGAATTCAGTTTTGAATAGCCAAATTATGGAAAGAGCCCACATGTCCATCGATTGGATGGACAAATGGATAGTGATATGGTATATAAACACAATAGAATATTACTCACCCATGAAAAAGAACAAAATCTTCCCATTTGCAATGACATGGATGGAACTAGAGAGTATAATGCTAAGTGAAATAAGTCAGTTGGAGAAAGACAGATACCATATGATTTCATTCATGTAGAATTTAAGAAACAAAGGAATGTACAAGGAGCGGGGAGAGAGAGAAGCAAACCATAAGAGACTTTTAACTATAGAGAATAAACAGGGTTGATGGAGAGAAGTGGGTGGGAAATGGGATAAATGGATAATGAGTATTATAAAGGGTACTTATTGTGTTAAGCAATGAGTGTTATATGTAAGTGATGGGTCACTAAATCCTACTTCTGAAACGAATAATAAACTCTGTTTACTAACTAGAATTTAATAAAACCTTAAAAAATATTTCTTTAAAAAAAGTTCAGTTTTGGGGCACCTGGGTGGCTTAGTTGGTTAAGCTTCCAACTTTGGCTCAGGTCATGATCTCACGGTTGTGGGTTTGAGCCCCGCATCTGGCTCTGTGCTGATAGCTCAGAGCCTAGAGCCTGCTTCAGATTCTGTGTCCCTCTCTCTCTGCCCCTCCCCCACTCATGCTCTATTTCTGTCTCAAAAACATTTTTAAAAATTTTTTAAAAAATTTTTAAAAGTTCAGTTTTGGAATGTTGACTTTGAGATCTCTATTAGGCATCTACAGGAGATGTTGAGCAGGTAGCTGGATCTTTGAGTCTGGGTGGAGGAGATAATGTTGGAATTAATCTACAGATAGGCAGTATTGAAAGCCATAAAATTGGATGGCATCACCAAGAGAAAGAATATAGGAAAGGGAAGAGATCCAGGGACTGTGCCTTAGGACACCCCAAAGTTAACACCTCAGGAAGCAGAGGAAAACCCAGAAAAGAGGTAAAAAAAAAAAAGCATCTAGGGGGTAGGAGCAAAACTGAAAGGGCATCCTGTCCCAGAGGCAAATGAAACCCTCCAGGAGCAGGAATTGATCAACTGCTGCAGGCAGTCCTCAAATAAGGAGGACTAAGAATTGACCATTGCATTTGGCAAAACGCTAGTCACTGATGACCATGATAAGAATAGTTTTGCTGGAGTGAAAGCTGTATTTGAATGTGCTCAAAAGAGAATGAGTGGAGAACAATTAGAACCAGTGAATCCAGGACAAGTGCTAGTGGGCCTATGAGTTCCAATAACTAATCCACCTAAGATGATAACTCAATGTATTTAGCTAGTTGAGATCCTGACTACTACGTGTAACTGGTCTTCCACACCATTAAGAAGTTCACCAGCCAAAAGTAGGCCAAGGAGAAATCTATGGCACTGGTAGGGGCAGAATGATCATGCCATTAGGTGATTCAGCTATAGGCTTGTATCAGATGCAGCAGGGGCCACTTTGTGCCATGGCTCCATGCATGCCACCCCTACTGCTAGGAGCCATCTTGCCTGACCTCCTACTAACCTAAGAGTGTTCTGGTCACCTGTCACTTGGCAAGCCCTGAGACTTCACTCATGTGCTGCTCCTGCAGTCAGTTCTTCATAGGTATGGTTCAGATCTGGAGTTGGCAGAACTGTAAGTTGTCCTAACTAAAATGTTTAATTTCTCCTCTTTGTTTCAAGACGGGTGTTAGTTAAAAACCACATAATCAAACAACATCAGTTAATTCATTTCAATTCAATAAATATTTAGTATTGCATGCAAGAGTTATCCTTGATACTGGAATGCATATACAGATATCTAAAATGAAATTTCTTTACTATCCAAAATATATAAAGAACTTCTAAAACTCAACACCCAAAAAATGAATAATCCAATGAAAAAATGGGCAGAAGACATGAATAGACATTTTTCCAAAGAAGACATACAGATGGCCAATGGACACATGAAAAGATGCTCAACATCACTCATCATCTGGGAAATTCAAAGCAAAACTACAGTGAGATAGCACCTCACATCTGTCAGAACGGTCAAAATGAGTAACACAGACATAACAGGTGTTGGCGAGGATGTGGAGAAAGGGGAAGCCCTCTTACACTGTTGGTGGGAATGCAAACCAGTGCAGCCACTTTGGCAAACAGTATGGAGGCTCCTCAAAAAGTTAAAAACAGAACTATCCTTTGATCCAACAGTTGCACTACTAAGTATTTATCCAAAGGATGCACAAATACTAATTTGAAGGATACATGCTCCCCAATGTTCATAGCAGCATTATCCACAATGGCCAAATTATGGAAACAACACAAGTATCCATTGATTGATAAATGGATAAAGAGTCAGCGGTATAAATACAATGGAATATTACCCAGCCACTAAAAAAAACCCAAAAGCTTTGCCATTTGCAACAATGTAGATCGAACCAGAGAGCATTATGCTAAGCAAAATAAGTCAGAGAAAGACAAATACTATATGGTTTCACTCATATACAGAATTTAAGAAACAGAACAAACAAGCAAAGGGGGCAAAAGAGAGGCAAACCAAGAAATTATAGAGAACAAACTGATGGTTGCTAGATGGGAAGTGGTAGGAGGGGTGAAATAGGGGATAGGGAGTAAAAAGGGCACTTGTGATGAGTACTGGGTGTTGGATTCAAGTGTTCAATCACCAAATTGTACACCTGAAACTAATATTACACTGCATGTTAACCAATGGAATTTAAATAAAAACTTAAAAAACACTGCATCTGTGAAACTATCAGCCAAGAGAAGCCAAAGGAGACATGATGATGAATGCAGTATCCTGGATAAGATCCTGGACCAGGAAAAGGACATTACTGGAAAAACTGGTGAAAGATGAATAAAGTGTGGAGTTTGGCACAGTCTAACAGAAGAGTTAAAATAATTCAGAATGTGAAGTGCACTGTGACATTAATATAAAGGCAGAGGAAATGGATAGGATTAATTTCTTATCAAGGTACTCAGGGACATCCTTGTGATAGCAATGGCACTAGAGCTAAGTTTTAAAGAAAATAGTATTGAAAATTTCAAATCATAGGATAGGGAATGCCAGCTTTCAAGAAGCATAGGGGAAAAATGAGTAATGTTAACCAATTAAAAATGTAAAATTTGTGAACGGTCAAAAAAATGCCTTAAGCAAAGCCATAATAAAGAGCAACCTGGAAAACTTACTTGCAATTTTCTTACTATAAAAAGAGCACTTGAAAACCAACACATAAAAGGTAGCCATTCCACAGAAAAAGGGACAAAGAATAAACAGATGAGAGAGAAATAAATGGTCAATAAATGTGAAAATATTCTCTTACACATAATTTTAAAAATACAAATCAAACAAGAACAAGATACCATCTGTTACTTAGGAAATGGCAAAGATTTGAAATTTTGATAATATCTAGTAGTGACAGTTAAGAAGTGGGAAAAGAGGCACTTTTCTGGATTGATGAGAATGCAACTTTGTACAGCTTTTTAGAAGGGCAAGTTGGTATCACCTATCAAAAATTTAAATATCCTTCAAATGACTTACAGATGTCATAGAGGGGAGGCCCTGGGATACGGACTCTGAGATGGAGATTAGTTTGTAGGGATTGCTCTTGGGTTCAAGAACCGTGGGAGGCAAGGAAAGTAGACAGCCAAGAAGTTGAGTGAGATGCATTGAAAACCTCTGCCAACACACAGTAGCTCTGAATCTGGAAAGACCCTTCAGAGCTACAGTGAGAGAGCTGGGTCTTTATCCCCCATATGAGCCAGTCATTACAGAAGAGCTGCCCAGAGAAGGCGTGACTTTTTGGTAACTTCCTTCTGCTGGGGCAACTCCTGAAGAGGGCTGATGATGGCTGAGGGCCACGTTCCACCAGTGCTCCTGGCATGTGGAGAATAAGCCCACATGTTCTCACAACTGGGCTTGTGAATGACAAGATGGGATGAAGATGCAAAATGCAAGACAAAGAAGTAGTAGTTGGTGGGACAAGGCCTCAGGGCAGGTTGGTAAGTAGACTGATTAGGTTTAGAAGGGAGAACAAATCTCTGTACAAGAGAATGGGTCCAAAAAAACCCACCAAACCCTCCCCCCCAAACAATTTAGATAAGAAGAGGCATTGACATAAGGTAGCCTCCATTTTCTCAGTAAAAAGGTAAAGTAATTTACTGAGAATTAAGGAAGGTGAGGTAGGATTGAGGAATTAAAGTGAAAATTGCTATGGGAGGGGAGCCTGTGAATGGCTCAATGATTCAGAATCAGCCAATTCTGAATTTCGGCTCTGGTCATGATCTCACAGTTCGTGAGTTTGAGTCCCACACTGGGCTCTGCGCGGACAGTCCAGAGCCTACTTGGGATTCTCTTTCTTTCCCTCTCTCTCTGCCGCTCCCTGGCTTGCACACTTTCTAAAAATAAATCTTAAAAAACAATAATTGTTACGGGAGCTAATTGCTAAAGAGCAAGGGGAGCCCTTGAGGGTGACCAGGAGTGGGACATGTGCCTGCCTGCAGGGCACTGTGCTCTACTTCCTTAGACACCTGTCCTACGAGCACTGTGGGACCAGTGGGACCAGGGATCAGCCCTTGGGCCAAAGGCTTCATAGTGACACCCAATCTCAGGGGCAGAGTGACAATTCAATCCTATGATTCCTGGAGTGAGCAATGGAAGGTAGGCCTGCCCACCCCCCAATCTGGAATGGACTTCTCCTTAGCCAGCTGCAGAACTGTGGTCTTACATTTACTGGAGTAAGGGAAATAAACCATTTCATGGGGGAGCTTCTGATTTTGGTATCTTTGTATCTCTTCTCTTGGACTGAGCAGATCCTCCAGGGGAGATAGGTCCAATGTCCTACCTAGAGTCTATAAATTTGGCTATGTGTGTTCTGAGAAGAAGGGTAAGGCCTCAATATTTAGTGTGTAACTTTCGCTGATTATCTCTGTTATTAGCACTTCATCTTTTTTCAGATGTGCCTACAAGACCCTCTCCAAAACTTGAAATTGGCTTCCACCTGGATGGGTGAAGCAGCCCCTCCCCAATAAGGGGTGGAAGATAATAGCTTATTAAGCAAATTTTAAATCCCTGTACTTTTGACCCCACATTTCTGCCCACTTCCATTTTGCAGAGCCTTAGGAGATTCCACTGTGTTAAAAGGGCTATTTCTCCGCTTCTGCCACTGGACACTTACCATTGAGGTCAGTGTGACCATTAGCTCATTTGCTTTCTAGTTTCCCAAGTTTTATTGCCTTGTTTTCCAACATTTTGAAGCTTTCTCTCTTGTTCTTTGTTCTTGTGGGTGTTTAAACTTTTTTTAAAAAAAATAGAGTTTACTCATACTTAAGTGGGGTTTAGGTGGGAGAAGTAAATGCATATGTTCAAAATGTAACACTTTAATTGAACGTATGGCTTTTTCCTTTTTATTTAAATTTTTAATCCATCTGGAATTATGTGATTGCATTATATGAAAAATAGATCTTAATTTTGAATGGTTAGATATTTCCCCAGCACAAATATTATCAGAGACTGAATCTGTGTATATGCCTGAATCTTTTTCTAGACATTCTATTTGACTACACTGATAGCTTTGGATAATCCCTATACCAGTACCAAACTCTTTTAATTCTTATAGCTGTAGAATGTATTTTTTTTTAATTTTTTTAATGTTTTATTTATTTTTGATAGAGAGAGAGAGACAGAGCATGAGAGGGAGAGGGGCAGAGAGAGAGGAGGAGGCACAGAACTGGAAGCAGGCTCCAGGCTCTAAGCTAGCTGTCAGCACAGAGCCTGAAGCGGGGCTCGAACCCACGAATGTGAGATCTGACCTGACCCGAAGTCGGAGGCTTAACCGACTGAGCCACCCAGGCGCACCTAGAATGTATTTTAATGCCTAGCAGTCTTTATGCTACTCCCCCCAACCTCACAATTCAAATTGTCCTTGTTTATCACAAAGTCTGTTAGACTTCAGCATAATCTTCTCCAATCCCTTTAAATCCCCTTTTAAATCTTAAAATAATTCAGAAAGAACCAACATTCTAAGACTGAATATTCTCATCAAGAGCAACAAATTTTCTCTGCCTTTGTTCAAGTCTTTACATTTCTCATAAAAATTTTGTAGTTTACTTAATTCGGGTTCTGTCTAATAAAATGATCCTGATAAGTTAATACTTAGATATGTTCTATTTTTCTTGCTATTTTGAACAAGATGCTTTTTAATCATCATGTTTTTAAACTGGTACATAGGGAAACTCCTGATCTCTTCATTGTAATCAGACGCTTTACTGAAGTTCCTAGTAGAATAGTTTCCTTTGGGGTTCCTGAGATAAACCATCCTATGTAGTGCTCCAGAATTCATTCCGTTAGTCAATTTTTATCTCTTTAATTGGATACTTTCAAATTGCTCCTTATTGTAGGCTATCTAGCCACATTTTGGTTGCTAGTTCTAAGCCTTTCAAAGAATTGTTTTAGTACATAAAGAAAAAAAGAATCATGAACAGTGTTCACTCCATCAAGGGGCCCGTATGATCATGGAACGTTGCTCTGGCTATAGCATATTTTACCTATTAGGTCAGTAGACTCAATAAATACTGAATGGATGGTTGGATGGCCGAGTGAATTATATTTGCTTGAGAGACACTGAAGTCTAATGTTTCTGCTATAAATCTGAATCTGCTCTGTGTGTATATCTTTCAGGTATTTTTATTTAAGTAACATGATCCACTGGCTTTTAAAGCATTTTTTTTTTAAATAAGAAGGTTCAACTAATACAAATGGAAGAATAAGAATGGAAAGTGGAAAGTTCTATTAACAGAAGTCATATTACCTGATAAACATGTTCTCCCTTCACTCTAATATATTTTAAATGCTGTATGTAGCACATTTTGAAAATGAAAATTTTTCTGTGAAGTCTAATTCTTTTATCAAAATTATGTTGTCTTTAACAATTACAAAATAATAAGAGGACATTTCGTTATAGATGCATTTCTTACATGTTTCATGAAGATTATACATGGCTGTAAAAATTTTTATGGAGTGGCAAAAAACAACGCTCTTGCATGTATCTTAAGTATTCTTCAGGTCATCCATGCATGGGGAAAAAATGGATAAAACAGTGCTGATGAATGTTAGATGACCAGGGGAAAATCCACTCATTTAATAAATTAACTATGTTGTGTTTTTATGTTCCTACTCAGGCAGTCACCAACTATTGGTCCCCTCAAGGGCTTTCACAGTATTCTGATTCTTTGGTGCCGATGACTCATATTTGGCTATCCAGTATAGTAAAAGCCAAACATTTACGGCCTCAGCAGCCAGCAAAGAGGCCAGCTGTGGCCTTCTAGAATGCAGTTAGGTTCTCCCCTTCCCAGAGACCCTTCTCTGACTACCCCTCTCTAAAAAGAACCTGCCCCCAACTATTGTGTGCACAGGGGAACTGTCACATTCTGTAATTGCTATGTAATTGTTTATGTAATTCTTGATGTGTTTTTTACATGCCTCCTCCATATTAGAATGCAAATTCTATGAAGGCAGAGGAGGAGTCTGACTATTGCATCCCAAACATCTAGCATGATGCCTGATGACAAGGGTCATTCAGTAAATACTATACATACTGAATGAATCCATCTTTGTCATTTGCCTGCCTTCTTCAGGTCTATAGCTTCTGTGCATGAGAAAAGGGGCACATTCCTAGGGTCTTCCATTGTCCACACACAGAAGGGAGCCTGGGCACGAACTTTTTAACTTTTTTATTTTATCTCACATGAAACACCCCCCTCCCATTTTTTACACACTTTAAAAGGTAAACAGATAGTTGGTTTAGTACATAAAAATGATAAAATTCATGTCAGTCCCTATGAAATAATACAAGTAATGACTATGTTCATCCTCCAAGGGGAAACTGGAGGCCTATGGCTCTGACCTAATAACCTGAATGTAAGCAAGTGAACCAAGTTTATTTGTGGAATCAGTTTACTTATTTTTGCCAGCCCCCAGATTTTACTGCAGTTCTTGTGATTTTTAAGCTTACTCATTATATATGTAAGCATACTAACTGACTTCACCCAGAGTTTAGGGTGACAATTACAACACCCCTGCAGGTCCAAGTCCATCCTACAAACTGAGTCATATGACATGCTGCCATCTCAGTCAAGTTCAGAGCACAGTTGGTTGTATATGCTCAGACATATTGTAACTATCAAAAATCCTTAGACATTGTTCTTGGTATCCTACAGCTGTGTAAACACCTATCATTTTAAAGCTTTATGAAAAGAAGAGTCATTTCTTCCAACATAATCTTGCATGAAAGCTTAATGTTTATAGAAGGGAGGTGCTTCTTTGAAGCAAGGGAATGGTTGGGGGTGAGGTACAGAACCTCCCTGTCAGGCCTATTTCCCAGCTATACCTTGAGCACCTCTGGGGAATCCCAAGGGCTCAGAAGAGCTCAATTTAAAAATCGCCCTATTAACCTATCACTGAGCAAACATGGGTGTGGAATGTATGGAGAATCCATCATAAGTAGAAGTGGAAACCAACATAGGACTGTCTCTTTTTTGCCCAAGTCATTTATTGTTTCCTAAAAAAGTGTAGCAAGTTCCTGGGGTGATAGGAAAAATTCCATTTAACTAATGTCCTTATTGAAAAAAAGAGGTGGAATTAAAGCACTAGAAAGCCAACACTATTAATAATTCATAGCAGTTCTATTTCCTGAGACTGAAGTGGGGTGGCATAATCCTTTCGGACATCTCTGCAGCACCAGTGTAAAAGACAGACCATAGCAAGAGAGCAGACAGTAAGAAGAGACCACTAATGAATTAAAAGCTAACATGATGCATGCTGGAAAATATTGAGTTGCCTGCCCATGTGACGCTTTTAAACTAGCATTAATAATGGAAGGACAGCACATATTACTTTTGCTATTCTCCTTTCTTAAGCAGGTTTCTTATTCAGTTACATGCAGATAAATACTACCATAGACTTCTTCATTATCAATATGAGCTTTTTAAAAAAATTTTTTTAAAATATTTATTTATGGGGGACAGAGAGAGACAGAGCACAAGCAGGGGAGGGGCAAAAAGAAAGAGACACAGAATCTGAAGCAGGCTTCAGACTCTGGGCTGTCAGCACAGAGCCTGACACGGGGCTTGAACATATGAACCATGAGATCATGACCCAAGCCAAAGTCAGAGGCTAAACCAACTGAGGCACTCAGGCACCCCATCAATATGAGCTTTTTAATGGTATTTTAATAGATATTTGACCCTTAACAATATGAATTTAAACTGCACAGGTCCACTTACACATGGATTTATAATAAATGTATTTTCTCTTATTTTAATAACATTTCTAGCTTATTTTAAGAATACAGTATATAATGCACCTAACATACAAAATATGGGTTAATCAACTGTTGATGTTATTGGCAAAGCTTCTGGTCAATAATAAGGATTAGAAGTTAAGTTTCTGGGGAGTCCAAAGTTATATGCGGATTTCCAACTGCGCAGAGTGTTGGTACCCCTACCCCTGCATTGTTTACGTGTCAACTGTAATGTCTAAAGCTTCTGCCATATTGTAGCTCATGATCAGTGAAGAGTTCAGTGATTATCAAAGGGAATCCCAGCACTTCCCTAATTAACCTGAAACCAGATTACTCCTCTTTAAAATGGGGATAACCCTCACCTTACTGAGTCACTGACTGGATTAAAGAGAATGTATGTAAAGTGCCCAGTGCAACATCCGACACATAGTAAGCCCTTAAACAGCAGCTCTTACTGTGTAATTGTTCTCTTCTTTGTCAAAGGTGGTGGATTGCCTCTTAAGCAAA
Organism: Helogale parvula; assembly: GCA_004023845.1. Taxonomy (NCBI): domain Eukaryota; kingdom Metazoa; phylum Chordata; class Mammalia; order Carnivora; family Herpestidae; genus Helogale; species Helogale parvula. The sequence goes on along the minus strand of PJEM01014725.1, from coordinate 12,647 downwards.
CTCTGTGATGGGCAAAGTCCCATATCTCCTGTGCAATCCCATTCGTAATACCTGTTGGAGTTATTGCTCAGCTGCAGTAGGAAATGGCATGTCATTCAATCTCCTCAGTTGGGAGAGTCTGGAAGAGCTTCCAAGGCTAAGCCCAGGATTCTGAAAACTGGCCAACTGGATCAAAGGGCCTGGGAGCAGAGAAGCCAGAAGAAGCAAAGGCAGTCACTTCTCTGCCATACCACAGTTTCAGGTCAGCAAAGTGACAGATACTCTCTCCTGTTTTTAGTGTAAAGAAAAGAGAGAGTGGCACAGTGGTAATGGAAGTGAACTTTGGGATCATTTCTGCTTGAGTACACATGCAGATACCACTTCCCCACTGGTCATGGTGGGCAAGTACCTTCAATTCTAAGTGCCTCGTTTGTAAAATGGAGAGCATGTCGCCTGACCCAAAGGTGTTATGAAGATGAAAGGAGATAATCTGTAAAGTGTTTCAGGCAGGATGTAGGAAATAGTAAACACTCGAGATTTAGCCGTTGTCTTAGGGCACTATAGCAGGTAATGAAAACCAACTTAGCTATTTTAGAATGGAATTTAATATAGGGAATTGGGTCCTTACAAGATCACCATGAGTCATAGGCTGGAAGAACCTATTTAGATGGGACCTGTTGGAACAACTCTGTAGAATTGGCTGCTCAAATATAAAATGTGATTCTCCTGCAAATATAGACTGACAAGTGTCAAAGATTTCTATTTGATGCACTAAGTAATGACAGAACCTGGTTCAAAGGAGAATGCATATGTGTGTATATACATTCATGCAATCAGGGATGCTGACCTCAGGTGGCTAATAAATGTGAAACTGGTTTAAATGCTAGAGGGCAGGACTGTCCAACATTGCTGTTTTATGAGCATCATATACAATTCAAAATCTTAACTCTTTTACCATATTAAAGTAAAAATAGGTGAAATTAATTTTAACATTTTATTGAGTCCAATATATCTAAAATACTATTTCAATGTATAATCCATATAAACAACTAATGAATAAATTAGATAGTTTACATATCTTTTATACTGAGGCTTTGAATTCTGATATTTTACACTTACAACAGATCTCAAGTCAAATTGGCCACATTACAAGTGCTCAATAATCATATATGGCTAGTGGCTCCCATATTATGACAGTTTTAGGGCAATAAAAGAATGTTTGGGATTATCTTTTCTTTAGGGCAAAAGTCTACTATATATTTACCAGAGAAAAAGGTAATTTGCTTTGCTATGAACAAGGAGTATTAGCATTTCTTTGGTTTGCTACAAGTCAATTTCTACCTTAGAGTTGTAAAATAGCCTAGTTAGTAAAAAATCACAGGTGCATAGCCATATTATTAGAAAATTCCTGAAAGTTCCCATGGACAAAACCCAGAACTTTCCTGAAAGACACCCCCTAATCTCCATTGCTAAGCCTTGAACAACTTTGTGTGTGTGATAGGTCCATGAGGGGACCTGCTGGGAGTCAGGAGACTGTCACCAAAATCACTGCATTAATGGATGTGCTCCCCTGGCTGCAGTCCAGGCATCAGGAAGTCTCACCAGGACTATTGGCTCCAGACCCACAGAATGTCTGCTAGATCTTCACACTAGCTAAATAGAGGACTCAGGCATTTCTGCTGCTTCTCTTTTCACCTATATCAGTTTCAAATTCAGATTTCACATGAGGACCTCTGATTGATGAAACCTACATCAGGTTGGAGTCCCTGGCAGCAAGGAAGTCAAGGAAACACGGTTCCTGGCTCTCCAGGGTCTGCAGTAAAGGAAAGGCACCAGAAAGACTATGGAACTGAGAGTGAGCGAGGCAGTATACCCTGTTTACCGCTACTATTATTTATTTAACAAGAACTAGATGAACTTCTCCAGTATGGGATACAAAAGAGAAGTATTTTTTTTCTGTTCTGTCTGACAGAAACATTTTTGTGGGCTCTCTCATATCTAGGGTTCCTCTAAGCACTACAACAGAATTCTAAGGAACACTAACCCTGAAAAGGAGAAACAGACAGAGGACAGGTAGAAGGAATGAGCAAAGTACAGGGAGATGTCCACAAAGTGTGGTGTTAAAGAAAACTAAGGGCACAGAGTATTTTAAGGAGGGAGAAGTCAACTTCCAAATGCTGCGGAGACTCTAAGTAAAACATGAGCTGAAATGTACTTTGGGGACCTTAACAGGATCAGCTTCAGTGACATGGTGGGGGTGGAAGCCACATTAAAGTGGTTTTAGGAGTGAGGGGGAAGTGGAGAAATGCCGACAGCAAGAATAGATCAATCTTTTGAGCTGTCTGACTCTGAAGGAGAGGAGACACAGGGGAGCTTTATACATCTTTAAGGTTCTTTTTGGCAAGCAAGCCGGCCTCGATTCGGAGTTTGATGCCTTCCAATATTTATGAGCACTTTGTCTCAGAAGAACAATATTTGAGGAGGATTGTTTTAATAACACACACGCCTAGAATAGGGCGTTTTCTATTCCAGATATCTTAAAATCTCTCCTACATGAAGCCGAATGAAAACTGAGTTGGCCAGACTCCCCTGTGTTTTCATCCCCCACCCTGACCTCTCCACCTCCCCCGAAAATGCTTACAAGACAAACTGAATTTTGAGGGGTGATGCCATTAGTTGATGGAGGGCTACGAGATAGAGCCAGGCTGTGACCCACGCAGAGCAGAGGTCATTATATTATACTTTTTTTAAGCCTTGTTCCTGGCTCTATTTTATGTCCCCACCCATGTTTTCTGACCTTTTTCATTCTCTTGTTATAGTTTTACATATTCTGACGAATCACTTTAAATTATGTTGGGAACAAAGTGAGGTATAAACACATAAAATTGAGGGTTTCTTTTTTCTTCTTGCTGATACTGTTTCTTTGATTTTATAAAGGAAATTACTGCAAAGGGGGGGGGTAGAGATTTATTTATGGAGTTTTGCTTTACAACCAACTTTACTAGATACCTTTTTCCACTAAAGCAAGGCATGCAATGTTCTGAGGTCATAAAGACATATATCTTTAGGGCAGTGGTCTCTGTAGCCAGCTACCAGTCTGTTCATGGTCTTGAACTTGGGAACTAAGAGCTCTCTCTGCACTGGCCCAGGGGCAAGGGCAGTGTGGGGTTGTATGGCTCTCCCGAGTCAGGGGTACCTTGGCACTGCAGAGACCTTGAATACCATACTGAGTGAGAGCCCCACACAGCTGCTGAGGGCAGAGGCCAGGCCAGCGCCAGTCTCGTGGGAGCTTCACGTAGAGGTGTGTGCACAGGCTTTAAGACAGATTCATGAAGCATCTTTCTGACAATCACTAAAAATAATTTGTGGAGAATTCAATCTAAAAAATAGTTCAAAGGCAGAATGTAGAGGCAGGCAATAACACAAGAACCACTGGAAAAACAAGAAATTTGATAGGTGGACAATGGGGGGAAAATTTTTAATGGAAACAAGACTGTTAGTGCTGCTATAAACACTGGGGTACATGCACCCCTTCAAAACAACAGCTTTGCATCCTTTGGATAAATACCTAGTAGTGGATTGCTGGGTTGAAGGGTAGTTCTATTTTAATTTTTTTTGAAGACTCTCTATACTGGTTTCCAGAGTGGCTAAATGGGTGATGGGCATTAAGGAGGGCACTTATTGGGATGGGCACTGGCTGTTATATGTAAGTGATGAATCACTGGGTTCTTCTCTTTAAGCCAGGACTACACTGTATGTTAACTAACTTGAATCTAGATAGATAGACAGACAGGCAGACAGACTGTTAGGCTGTCTTTTAAGGATCACATCTGACAGCATATTGCACTACATGTTGTTAACCCTAGAGATGTGGGCTTTCAGAATGCCTTTAAAGATGTACCAAGAAGTCAAAATAGTGACAGTCTTCTTTATTGGGGTGTTTCATAAATAGGGAAATGGTTAAGGTTAAAAAATTTTCAATCTGTAAGGGTTAAAAGAATTCTTTTAAGGTCCTCATTTTCCCCTAGCAAGCTGTTTTATCTTTAAGTCCAAGTAAGTGACTCAGTTCATAGGGAGGCCCATGACGGGATGTAAGATGCCACTGAAATGTCTCAGTTCGTAAGCGGTCAACTGCAAGTGGATCTTGGATATTATACTCTGGATATATATTCAGCACTGATATGTTCAATGCACATATATTTTAGTCTGTTTTAAATGATTCAGAAAATAGCCATTCCCTTTCAAAATGTTTTTCTTTTTGTATTCATAAAAATAGATGCCAATTTCCTTTTGCAAAAATAAAGAAAATAGCAGGCGAAGAAAAAATATGTATCCTTCTAATATTAATTTTTTTCAGATAGTAAAAAATAGTCATTGCTAAATCCCAATGAATGCTTTAGCCCAAAATTGCATGTATTGTTGTCCCCCCATAACAAAAAATTCAAATAGTGTATGTTTGTTAAGTGGCTTTAAACTTGCTGTATTTTTCATAAAGAAATATCATGAATAGTTTGATGAATCTTATAGAAATCAAAGGACATCATCAATTTATTTAAGTTGCCTGTCTAGTGGGAAGTGACAAGGTGAAAGAAGAATGGATTCTAGGCTGAGAGGAGGAAGGGAGAAAGACTTAATGGAAGAGACTGAGAGACAGGTAATGATCCTGCCCTAAAGCAAAATTCTTCACAATTTTAATACTGCATTCTAAGATGTGCTCAGTTTCTCTGACACCATTAATAAAGTGATCAAAGACTGTCTAGTCACCAGAATCAAAATGCAATTTAATTATATTCTCTCTCTTTTGAATCGAAAGCTTCTTAGAAAGTAGATGGCTGTCACATTTACTTTTCCAAATGACTTTTAGATGAAGCCGCTCAAACTAGGCATACAAAACAAACTCACTGGAAAGATGTGCTTGCATTTAAACAGAATTAAAAGTCTGAGGTTTCAGAACTTGAAATCCTGAAGCTGAAGTCAGAAGATAGGTCCTATGGTGGGAGAAAGTGGCCTCTCTGACATTGGGTCTATAAAATGCTCTGTGGGCCTGGCAATCATCCAGATGAGGACTAATGTTTGGGAACCTCTTATAATTAGACACTCTTTCCTGCTACAGCTAAACTGGGATCAAAGAAAGAAATTAGCTATCGGCTTCCTGTAGAATCTGATGAGGCATCATCACCTTGGCGGAGACGCAACAGTCTTCAGTGGTCTAGAAAATTGATCCTCAAAGCTTTCTCTGAAATGATCAAGTTTAGGGGCACAAATAAATGCTAGCCAAATTCACAGATCAATTTATAAAATAGAGTACTGTGTAGACATTTATATTGGGCACCGTATTTGTCAAATACATCATCCACTTGTGTAAGAATTTTCCTACTGGGGAAGCGTGCTGAAATGGAATTACATTAGATTTCTTTCTCCAGTCTAGGCATATTTTGGCCTGAAGAATCTACATCTAGAGTACTTTCTTCCCTAGCTAACAATGAAGAAGTGATAATAATGGATTGCCTTTTTAAGAACTCTTCATCACCCACTGCTTTTCACTTAACACATCATTGCCTCAGACGGGTTAATAAGGTTACAGATTTCTTTACGGTTACTGTGTTCCTGTCCTAAGCATATTCTCTGGTCACCTGGATTATGCTGAAACACAGACCAGTCTGTTCTTGTTTCTAGGACAAAGAGAAGGAAAAACCTATCACTTTTTTTTTTAAACCTTATCACTTACTGTGCCATATTTACAAACTACATGTTAAGGCAATTTGCTTTGAAAGAGCTAATTTTGTTTCCATTTTGGAAGGCAACACCTCTTTTATTTTCCATAGTTTTGGAAAAGGTAAGAGCAGTGAAAACCTTTCTAACCAGTGGTCACAGACGTGGTAGGTGACTGACTGCAAGAATGCCCTTTGCAGGGCGCCTGGATGGCTCAGCCAGTTAAGCGTCTGGCTTCTGGCTTTGGCTCAGGTCATGATCTCACTGTGGGTTCAAGCCCCGCATCGGGCTCTGTGCTGACAGCTAGCTCAGAGCCTGGAGCCTGCTTTGGATTCTGTGTATCCCCCTCTCTCTGACCCTCCCCTGCTCATGCTGTCTCTCTCTGTCTCTCAAAAAAAAAAAAAAAAAAGAATGCCCTCTGGCCACAGAGAGCATTATCCAGAAATAATTCAGAATGTTCTCCATGGCACTCAAGCAATGATACTCTCATGGCAGCATCTAGCATGGGTGTGCTGGGTCAGGAAATGTTTCCACGGCCAGGGTGCTACTCAGACGACCCTCGAACTTAGAGACTTGAAGCAGTATTTATCCTGCTAGAAGTCTGCAATTTGGGCAAAGAGAGCTCATCTCTGCCACACTCCATGGAGAACACTGAAATAACTGGAAGGGTCAGTCACTCACAGGTATGGCAGGTTATCCTTGGAAAACCCAGTAAGCCGAAGTCTGGAAGAGCCGGGGCTCCTCAGGCATCTCTTCTCCAGCACGATGGCTTCAAAGTAGCCACACTTCTCGGGGCGCCTGGGTGGCTCAGTCAGTTAAGTGTCTGACTTCGGCTCAGGTCATAATCTCAGGGTTTGTGGGTTTGAGCCCTGTGTTGAGCTCTGTGCTGACAGCTCAGAGCCTGGAGCCTGCTTCAGATTCTGTGTCTCCCTCTTTCTACCCCTCCCCTGGCTCACACACACTCTCTCTCTCTCTCTCTCAAAAATAAACAAACATTAAAAAAAAACACAAAACCAAAACAAATTAGCCACACTTCTCACACTTGTCTCAGTTCAGGAATCCAAAAGCAAGTGTGAGAGAGAGAGCAGCTGATGGAAGTTGCATCATCTCTTCTAACCTAGTCGTGGGAGAGGTTCAAGTGTCACCTGCACTGCATTGCATCTGCCAGAACCCAGGCCCCAAGGCTATCCCATATTTAGGGGGAGAGGAATTAGGCCCCAATTTAAGTGAGAGGAATGGCAAGGAAATTGTGCACTTGCGTTAAAATTACCACAATAACTTTATATAGCTGAAGAATTACAGGAGAATATACCATTTATTTATTTACTTGTTCATTCAACAAATACTGAATTTGTACCATAAACTAACTTAGCGTATCCTTTTTAAAAGATTCTAGATATATTCTAGTCTGAGACAACTCAAATTTGGACATGATTTCATGCATCAAGGATGTATTTTATTTTAGGCCTGTCATATGAAAGTACTCAAGCCAGTACAAAATGTCAGATGATGACAGCCATCCATTTGGAAAGGAAGACAGTCTCAGCACTATAAATGGGTTTTTATTAAAACTCATTAAAAACTCAAGAAACAGGGGCGCCTGGATGGCTTAGTCAGTCAAGCATCCAACTCTTGATCATGATCTCATGGTTTGGGGGATTGAGGCCCACGTTGGGCTCCATGCTCTTCGTGCAGAGCCTGCTTGGGATTCTCTCTCCCCCTCTCCCCAGCTCATGTGCATGCTCTTTCTCAAAATAAATAAACTTTAAAAAATAAAGCCTGAGAAAACAGAAGTATAAATATCCATTGAATAAAAATATATTCTAAAAATGTATTTGTTGAACATATTTGTGTAAAAGCAAATCATCTTTTCTAACTTTATACTTTTAGTGATTAAAATAAAAATTTTCCTTGACTTCCTAATTATTCCGAATTTCCTAGGATGTGACAAGAGGATTGACAGGAGATAAAATACAGAATACATAGGTGAATGCATTGGCTAGGATAGATTCAGCTTAGAAACACAGAGATGATGGCTTGAATAAGGGAGGTCTTCACTTGTCCATTGTGGAAGGAAGCCTGGAGGCAGGTGGTCCAGGATTGGTGTGACAGCTCATGACCATGGGAGACCCTTTCAGCTTACCACTCAGCTACCTCTGGGATGTTGTCCTCATTTTCCTCACCCAAGACAGACACTAGTGCTCCAACCATCACATTTGAATTCTAGGCAGTAGAATGGAGAAAGGGCAAAGGGAAAAAGAACATGTACCTTAAGGTAAACTGCCTGAAGCTATAGTTTGTAAATATGGTACAATAAGTGAATGGTGTCCAGGAGCAGCCGCACAATACTTCTGATTACATGTTGTTGGCCAGAACCCACCAACAAAAGAGACTGAGAAATGTAGGCGAGGTTGACTTTCTACTGAGTGGCAACTGGCCCAGTAAAAGTCACTGGCATTTCAGTGGGAGACGTGGAGGGTGGTTCCTAGAGGGCAGCTAGCAGTCCCAGCCACAGGGTGGAAATCAAGTGTTCCATTTTGCATACTAAGCATAAGATGTCCCTTAGACACTCAAGTCAACAACAGTATATACAAGTCTGGAATTTAGGAGAGGGACTGAAAACCTGGGGTTAGAAATTGGGAACTCATTGGCCTACAGATGATGTTAAATACCATGGGGCTAGATGGCAACATATGGGGAATGAATGGAGCCAGAAGAAAGTGGTCAGCCACATGGGCCACCAGTAGAATAGGCTGAGAGGACATGGTGAGAGAGAGGGGGGAAGAGCCAGGACACTCTGGCATCCTAGAAGCCCAATGAAGAAAGAAGCTCAATAAGACTGGAGCCTCCACAGTCTCACAGGCTTCTGGGAGTTTGAATCTCCAAGCCTGAGAACTGATGATTGAGTTTGGCAAAAAGGAGATCGTGGAGATAGGATGTGCCAGGCTGCAGTGCAGAAGTGGAGAGCAGAGTCTGCGGGAAGGGGCTGAAGGAGAACCAGAGGGGGAGGAAGTAGAAACAGTAACAGTATTTTCTCCAAGAGATGTAAAGGGTAGAGCTGGAGAGGAATATGGCATCCAGAGAAATCCTTAAAAAAATGACTGGATATTAGAACATATTTATCTGCTACGGGAATGAACTGTAAGAAAAGCAGAAGGTGATGATGTGGGAAAAAGTGTTAATTGTGGCAGAAAACCACAATTGGTCTGGTATACCAAGTGGAAAGATCAGAACTGTGTATAAAAAGGATACACAGAGCCTAGAGAAGAGAGTAAGATCAGAGATAATGAGAGAATTCAAGGGAAAATACATGGTAAAAGGATCCTGCAGTAGAATGAAAGAACAAATACTCAAAAGACAAGATTCATCTCAAGGGCCACTTGGGATTCACTGGTAGTGGCTGCCTGGAGCTCTGTGTTGAGCAGATGGGTAGAAGCCTTTTCCAGCCCACGGGGGAGGGGGGCAGTGTAGTGATCTGTGATGGGCTCCCCAGTGTTCTAACCTTAAACACTTAGGAGCCTACTTTTGAAAGTGTGTTTCTCTTATTTTTTAAAAATAATTTCTACACCCAACATGGGGATCAAACTCATGATCTCAAGATCAAGAGCTAGCTGCATACTCCACCCACTAAGCCAGCCAAACCCCCTTAGTAGCCTACTTTTGATATCAGTACTTGTTATGAGTCCAACCTTGGCTTTTAATTATATAGTTTTTCACAAAGTTTAACCATACTACAAGCACTGTTGTAATCTTTTCCACTTAATAATATGAAGAGAATTTAACTTTTGTGTTAGTGGATCAATATCTACATCATCTTTTTAAATGTTCCTCGGGTCTTGCATTAAGTGAGTGGACCCATATCCTATGGTTGGAAATTCAAGTTGTTCCAGTTTCAAAAATAAATATTTACTTATAAAACTCCTTCTAGATTACATTGACCTTATGATCTGGAAGGCATTGGGAAGTAGTGGTTTACAAGCTTGGGTCTGGTGTCAGAGCAGAAGCCCTCTGGGATTCAAATGACTGCTATCTTAGTTCCTAGCACTGTTATCTCTGTGTGTCTCAGTGTCTTCATCTGTAAAATGGGGCTAATGGTATTTCCACTATATAGAGGTGATACAAAGATGAAAGGAGATAATATATATATGTGTATATATATATATATATATACATATACATATATATATACAAAGCACTAAACTTTGGGCTTAGGGTATGGAAAGCCTGCAGTAAAGGTTAGTAAACTGAAGTAGGTTTATGTCAGTCCACCTCTATCCTCAGTGCCCAGCCCAATAAGCCTGCTGAGTGAGTGGTTTGTACACAAGATCTGAAGCAACAGTATTAAAAGGTTATAATCCTAGTCAGAAAGATAGACCTAAATTGTGGGATCCTGAGCCAAGTATACAAAGTTAACAAAAGGTTTATATGTAAGAATTATTTGGATAATTTTTTTGTTTATTTTCATTCATTCATTCATTCATTCACTCAGTAGGATAAAACCTAAAATACACCATTTATCATTGGATTGAAAATGCCACTGTGAAAAATATAAAAAGATTTCAGATCATTGGTGGTGCTACTGTTTCACAATGCTGTTGTCTTAAATATGTTTTTAGATCATCATATTTGTATTCCTTAAGCCACTAATTAAAGCAGTAATACCTGCTCATTGGAAAATTTCAGTCCAACAGGATGTAAGTAAAGGAAGCAGAAAGTGAGAGCTCCTCTTCACCACCTCCCTGCCCACTCTCAGATGTTGCTACACTCTAAAGTCTATTCCCTGACCCTTTCCTATGCTTATACCAATATAATATACACAAAACTCCACGTACATGTACCTGAACAGAGAATCATCATCATCTGATTTTAAGTCACAAAAAGCTGCTCTACTTTCATAGTAGAAACAAAACCAAAAAACAAAGAAAACAAAACAAAACCAGCTTCGAAGCGATTTCTATCTGAAAAGATTCTCACTGGCTGGTGTTCTGATCTGCTAAATGTTCGTTTTTGGTGGTATGCTTGGAAGTGACTGACTTTACGCTGTTGGCTAATCACTTAAAAGCAAGTTAAGTGTTTCAGTTCTGTTAAATAGAAACTGTTCTTTCTTTTTTAAAATTTGTTTGAGAGCGAGCGCAAGAGCGAGCGAACAAGCAGAGGAGGGGCAAAGAGAGAGGGAAAGAGAATCCCAAGTAGGCTCTGCACTAGCACGGGGCTTCAACTCACAAACAGTGAGATCATGACCTGTGGTGAAATCAAGAGTCAAATGTTTAACTGACTAAGCCAACCAGGTGCCCCAAGAAACATTCATAAGAGTATGTCTTTCTTAAATATTCATAAGAGTATATGGGGCAGGAGGTGGAGATACCAGACCAGAACTAAGATCTAATAAGGTAGAATTGTGTTCCAGTTAAGAATTGGTCTTCAGGATCTTGAAAACTAACCACAGACACAGTGATCTGCCTACCATGGAGTAAAGGCTGGAGCAGACAGAGGACACAAGGGGGGATTGTGAGATGGTTGGGAATTGCTGAAATTCGCATCACCGAAATTCCCAGCACGAACACTAATTTTTAGTTTCCCATCATCCTTGATGGTAAGATTTGCTGGTCATTTATTGCTGGGGTTGTTTCATTTAAAGCCTCTCTGATCGCCACCCCTGATGGGAGTATAACTCACCTTGGGATTTAGAATTGTATTCTAAAGGAATTTGTGAAGGATTTGGATAACTTGGATATTCTTCTGTTGTCCTTTCACAAGAGATTTTGATTTACTATGTAAGTCAAATATTGGAGGCAAAAATACTCAAATTAACATAAATTTCATTTCCAAGAAAACTGGTGTCTCCTGGGTAATCAGTTATGAATAAAACCACATAAAATGAATAGCAACAGTCAGTTCAGCTCCCTTTTGGAATGAGATAGGATATAAATAAGTAAATGTATAAATGAAAATAAACAGTAATGAAATTTACTAATTATGCTGCTTGCTTCTGTTAAAATTCATTCAAAGGAAGAAAATAATTAGTGGGTAGGCTATAATAAGTAATTTTAGAAGTCTTGTTCAGATGTATTTAATTGAATTTGTGTAATAAGGGAAAAGTAGAACTTGGTAAAGCATTTTCAATAATCATCTATTTTCTATGTCACTTCAGTTCTATATTAAACTCCTTAGGAAATGCTCCAAGGTCTCTTTTCTCGTTCTCTCACCAAGAGTTTTATCACTCTCATTTAATTTTTGTAATCTTTTTTTATTTTTAACAGAGACAGAGTGTGAATAGGGGAGGGACAGAGAGAGACGGAGACACAGAATCCAGAACAGGCTCCAGGCTCCAGGCTCTGAGCTGTCAGCACAGAGCCTGATACGAGGCTTGAACTCCTGAAACTTGAGTTCGTGAGCTGAGATGAAGTCAGAACCTACTGAGCCACCCAGGTGTCCCATGCCACTCTTATTTAAAAGAATATGACTTTGAGAGGTACCTGGGTGGCTCAGTTGGTTAAGTGTCTGCTTTTGGCTAAGGTCATGATCTCCGTTTGTGAATTCAAGCCCCGCATTGGGCTTTGTGCTGACAGTTCAGAGCCTGGAGCCTGCTTTGAATTATCTGTCTCCCCCTCTCTCTGCCCATCCCCCACTCACACTCCATCTCTCTCAAAAATAAACATCAAAAAAAATTTTTTAAGAATATGACTTCAATGTGGTATATATGTATGTATATATATATATATATATATATATACAATGGAGTACTACATGGCAATGAGAAAGAATGAAATCTGGCCATTTGTAAGAAAGTGGATGGACCTCGAGGGTGTCATGCTAAGCGAAATAAGTCAGGCAGAGAAGGACAGATACCATATGTTTGCACTCATAGGTCTAACAGGAGAACAGGAGAAACCTAATGGAGGACCAGGGGGAGGGGAAGAGGGAAAGAGAGTTGGGGAGAGAGAGGGATGCAAAAC
>PJEM01014724.1:0-33523 GCA_004023845.1 Helogale parvula | reverse complement strand
CAAGACTACTGGCTGCACAGTGAATGGGGGAGAAATCTCATTTTGGAGACAAGCATTTTCTGTGAACTCTATTAAGCAACAAAGCAGCCAGGCTTTCACGGGGGTCACATTTCCAGGATATAATCACCAACTTCTTGGGTGCAATATAAGGCCCCTACCGGAGTCCACTCTTTCCATGTTCGTCTGTGTGATTATTTCACGATAACAGCTTTCTCGGAGGGAGTTGGAGAAGCATTCTGCACATTTTAATGAGCCTGTCATCTGGCCTCTATTTTTTTCTCCCTTACTCTTTATTTCTTTTCTGATTCCTTTCTTTCATGTTGTGAGCCACATGTATTTGGAAGGCCAAGAGGACACAGACATTTTAAATGTCATCCAGCGTAGATGAAAATCCATTGTCCTCCCTTCTTGAAATTTAACAATATTGCAGGGGTTTGTTTTGTTTTGTTTTAGTTCAACAAGGTTAAAATATTCTGTATCTGTGTTCTGAGAGACAATAATGTATAATAGTCATGGAACTTCAATATTTTCCTAGGTAAAGAATAATCTTATTTTTCATGAAGAATTGAAACATGTTAAGTACAATTATAATAAAGAGCAGTATGACAAATACCCCTGTGTAATAAAAGATTTCAGAGTCCTACCCAAAGACCCAGGAAATTCAAGATTCTATAGTTATGGTTTTACTAGAATGTGTTAAAAGAGCTAGATGATCTATATAGAGACACAGCGGTTTTAATGCTAACATTTTAATTTTTAGGTGTTCCTTATATAATAGCAAATACTGAATTTCAGATCCATAAAAATTTGGTTTTTATTTTTAAGAACAGGAGAAAAGAGAAAGTAGATAAAGGGTGGTCATAATATTTTATTTCATTTCTGTTCTCATGCCATCTCATATTTTCTACATTTACACTTAATTTTCAATATGTTTAATTATTTTTTCTCACACTAGACTGTTTTTTTTTATAACTAAATCTACCCTGATATTTTTTTGTAAAAGTATAGTAGAATAGGATTTGATTTTATAAATAAGTTTACCTTGAGATTTGCTATGTAAAGATTATGGACTAGAGTATATTTTAGTGAGTTTCCACTAGCCATTGATGATTTTTTATTCTAGTTTTTTCAGATGGCTTTTGTTAATGAATGATGTCTGTGACTAATGCTCCCTGTAGCTTTACCTACTTAAATTAATCTGGCTCTTTATCCTTTGTAAATATATGTATGATCTGCTTCAATCAGATTTTCTGAAAACAAAGGAAAGTATTTTCCCTCTTTTCTCAGGAGGCTTACAAATGATATGCATTGAACTAATCCAGTTGGATTAATATGATTATTTCTGTGTGTATATGCAAAAGGGCATTGATTGCTCAATAATAAATGAGAAAAGAGAGATGAGTATTTCCCTGCCAGCTTTGTTGCATTTGCATCTGGGGGAGAAGTTGACTGTGGGCTAAGAACCCACGTGGCTGCTAGCTCCAAGGCTCTCTCTTCCTCTGGAACCAAGAATACATTCCCCAACACAGACAAAGAAGATGCATTGGCTCACCTTCACTTACACCCTTTTTCTAGCTGTGATGAGGGGCTGTTAGGCACAGATTTATGCCCCCACTCATCTGCCAGGGTGATAGAACTGAGATCTAGGTATCCAGGCCAATTGCCTGTGGGAAGAACATGCCCTCTGTCCGAGCCTGGGTGTCACTCCATGAAGTTATCCCTGAAACAACTCCATGGTGTGTGTTTTGGTCTGTTTTGACTGCTACAAAGTATCTTAAAGTATCTGAGACTGGGTGGCTTATAAACAACAGAAACTTTCTCTTCACAGTTCTGGAGGCTAGGAAGTCCAAGATCAAAATGCCGGTATGGTTGCACTCTGTTGAGAATCTTCTTCCTGGTGTGAATTTGAGCCCTACGTTATGCACTGCATGGACATAGTGGAGGCTGCTTGGGATTCTCTCTCCCTCTCTTTGCCCTCCCCTCCTTAAAAATAAATAAAGCAAAACAAAAAATCTCCTGTCTTGCTTCTCCTTTCTTTTCATCATATATAAATTTTCAAGTAGTTTCACCAACATCATGGTTTTCATTATTTCTTGTTGACTTTGAGAAATCTATCACTAGCCTGGATCCTCTCCCAATAGATGGACTCAAATATTCAACATTCTATTGCATATTTTCATTTGAACATGCCATTGGTTCCTCAAAACTGTTGGAAACCGTTTCTGAACTCACTAAAGTTGAGAAAACTCCTTATGAGGTAAGGCAAGTTTGCCAGGCCTCTTGCCGTCAGATGGTGACCCATATCCACTCTCACTCAATTATTTTTGCTTGAGCACCGACCCCCAAGGCACCTTGTTGACTGGTATTGGGAGTGACTTGTCCCCTTATCCTAAAATATGCTGATTGCACCTTGTGAAGGAACTTATTGTAGGAATTTCTTCTTTTGTGATTATAGGAGCAAATATTACATTTCCTGAGAAACCTGTTTTTCTTCCCCTCAAGAAAACAGGCTATTGACCCCTGCTCACAAAGAACTAACTTTTGCCTTTTCTGTGATAAAAACATTGTCTTATATTTGAATGTTGAAGATACCTTCATTCCCCATGTGATAAGCATCTAAATCACCTACATCAGTCACTATTGATGAAGATTATGCATGAGTCTTCTACCAATCTATGTTCTGGTAAATTTTTACATACCAAAGAAATTTGTCATCTGAAATCCTTGTCTAAGGCAAATGCCACTTCTGTACTGACCCCATACTTTTTTTTTTTTTTTTTTTTGCCATAAATAAAGCTGACTTTCAGGTCAGTGCAGAGATGCCTGCCTGGTGATCAGAAAGAAACTTGAGGCTCTCTCTTTCTCACCAACACCATCCATTCTTCAGGGAACCCTGGACCTGCTGGAGCTGGACTTCAGCACAAAACTGTTAAGTTCTGAGATGACCTAAGTATCTTTCTTCTCAAATATTCTTTTATGTTTCTTATCTGAGGGAGTGATACCACTCAATTGCCCAAAATGGAAGAGAAATGTATTCTTCCCCCTTGTCATTTCCCACATTCCAGGTCACTAAAATCTATCAATTTCCTCTCTTAAATATCTCAGATTTCTCCTCTGTTTTCCCTGTCTACCTCCACTATGTTAGATCAGTGGTGATTTCATGTGTGATTTTGTGGAGAAGGGAAGTGAGTGCATAGTGTTTTTCTTAGATGTGGGACACAGTCTGTAGGTTGGGTTAGACACTGAAGATATTAACAGTCCCATTTTTCTTCTTTTTATGTAGCTTTGTGAATATAGTTTTAAGACAGTAAATTACTTTGAGTAAGACACACCATTTACCTGTTGATATTATATTCCCTGTGTCAATTTATTGTTCCACTGACATTATATGAAAGTGTTCTTTTGTGCACACTCATTCCAATCCTAAATATTATTATCAGTTTTTAACAATCTGATGAGCAAAATGCTGTACTTCATTCTCTTAAAATCATATTTTCATGATTATCAATAACTTCTTGTATTTTTATGCATATATTATAGTTTTCTGGATTTTTATGTAAATTAAAATGTATGTTTTATGTGAATTACCTGATCTCATGATTTGTTCATGATAATGTAATAAAATTTAAGTATTTCTACTGAGTTGGAGGAGCTCTTTATGTGTTAAGCATATGAACCTTTTCTGGGATGGGGGTAAAGGTTTTCCTTTTCCTCTGACACATGTCTTTTAAGGATGTTCATGTTATCCTTGTCATTCAGAAAGATTTTTTACTTTGCTTTTATGTTTGGAGTGTCATTGTAACTACTGTATTGTAAATGATGGAAAATAATTGCATATGTTAAAAAAATAAATTGTGTTATATTAAAAAAAACAGGTGCAATAATAACCAACTTCATTATACTGATGCAAGGATTAAAAATAGATAACTTATCTGAAAAAGCACTCAGTATATCTATCATATGCACTCAATAAATGCTTAACCCTGCAAAAAAAAAAAGAAATATTTTACACACAGGTGTTTTCATAAAAGTAGAGTTGAAATATGTTGTATTAGTTTCAGGTGTACAGTACAGTGATTTGACAGTTATGTACATTCTACTATGCTCATCGTGACAAGTAGTTACTGTCTGTCACCATACAGTGCTACTAACTGTATTCCCTTGCTGTGCTTTCCATTCCTGTGACTTGTTTATCTTAGGACTAGAATATGTGGTTTGAGTGTAGTCTCCTGGTCTTTTCCTTTATGCTTCTACAACATTGTCTAATTAGTCTCTCTTTCGTGGTCTTCTTGCCTTCCTCTGGGCTCCAAGTTATTCCAGAGTTATCTTTCACAACACAAATCAGCCTGTTACTTATTACTTAAAATCCTTCAATGGCCTCCCATTGTCTACATTGATTTTAAAGTACATATTGATTTTAGTACAGCAAAGTAGGTCTCTCATGGTCTCTGGTACCTTGTTGCCTCTCTGACTCACAGTCTTTTGCTCATCTCTCCCAGCCACATGAACCCACCAATGTTCAAATATACTATGGGTAGAGCTCATGTCACAGTCCCCTTTGTCTGGAATGCCTTTCGTCTTTCCTTGTCCTCTTAGGGAATTCCTACTTATCATTTCAGGCTCAAGCACAGTTGACTATTCCTTTCTTTATGCCACCATGCAATGTATATTCCTCTTTTGTACTGTTTTCCCAATTTTTGCCATAATAGTTTATCTGTAGTCTTATCTACTTAATAGCTTTCTTTCACATATATCCACTCTTAACTTAAATAAAACTATTCAGAAAGGAAACGTTTGATCTCTACTGTAAATGGAGATGCAGTTCTTTTTGCAATAGATATGAGAAAACATAAAATAAAAATATAACAACTACAAAAATGTAACAATTGCCCTGTAAAATCAATGCACATCAGTGACAAGGCACATGTTACCTTTTGGAGCACACTGCTCACTTGTACCACTTACCAAATTGTCCAACGATTTATAGACCATGGTACAATTATGCCTTATAAAAAAGATATAAATTTAAAAGGTTTTAAACAAATTTTTAAATAATCACATTTATTTCTAGTTATCACCATAGTTAGCATTACTCTTAACCTTGTGCAAATGGAGTAGGTCTTGGTTGACTGTACATCAACTGAATTCTAAACAGAGTGTGGTGGAAAGCCTTAAAAGTGTTTCTTAGCCCATCTTTCCTTTGGCCTTTGTCTTAATTCAGGAGGAAAGTATTAACTACAGATAAAAGGAAATGAGATCACCAGGGCAAGGAAAATGGGATGTTGTGCCTCAGGGGGCAGATGTCATTATGGAAAACTGTCAGGCTGAGTTTGTTAGATTATATGGTAGGATGAGTGTGAGCTTGGAATAAAACACAGAATTATATTTAGATTTGGGAATGGTCAAGGACTATTGCTAGGCTAGACTTAATCACATGTGTCATTTGACTTTGTGGCACTCTATATTCACAAAAATCTCAAAGGGGTCCCTTATTTATCTTAAAAGTTTAAATATACAGTTCACATTGCTTTACATTATTCTCTCTTGTTCTTTCATCAGAACTGCTGACTTGTGCATTTATCAGAAATGCGGGAGCAATAGTCTACATTCAAATGCTTTTATTTGATTTGTTGAGAATGAGTCAACATAAAGCTGAACATTTAATAAATTGAGAGCTGGAAACAAAAAAAATTATTATTTAAAACTTTTCAAATTTGTCACATTTCACATCCCAGGATTTTTAAAGTACCGGGCTTTCGCGAAATGCATAAAAGTGCTGCCAATACTAGAAATTTCAGAGAGAGTAGTAAGCCTTAACTGGTAGTATAAAAATAGAACTTTGTGACCAGTAATGAAAGGGTGTTTATTTCTCTGAAATGTATAATTTTAGTTGTTCCTTTTTAAATTGCAACCGGATACAAAAACCTTTTCATTCAGAAAGGATGTTATTAAGTTTTCCTTAAAAAAAAAAAAAGCCTGAAAGATGAATGCAATAGCTTATTAACAAGATTCTATATTTTAATGAGATGAAGTCACTGTTTAATTCTTAATCCTTTGTGTTGATTTTATTACCATTCACTGTTTGTGATCTTAGGTTGTGATAAAGGCATTTAGTTTAGACAATGCTGAAATTACACTCATGAGCCCATGAGCTTTTGGACAGATAATGGTGTCCTTTTGTTCTGTGGTTCCATCTGCTATTTCAGAGTGTTTCTAGACTCCTAGCTGAAGTTGGAGTTCACATGCTGGTGAGGTTTCCTTTCCTTCACTGAAAGCCTTCTGCCATCCTCAATGGTCTCGTTGAGTCTCTGGGGACTGCTCTGTCACAGAGGTCAGTAGGGGTGTTTCAGGGTGCTATCATCCCTGTCCCAGAAATTATATACAAGAGTGTGTTTTTTTCCTTAGGGAGGAGTTCCACAGCTTCCTGAATATTCTTGAAGGGTCCATTAATTTTATAAAATTTGAAGACCTTTCCTGTAATACCTCATTTTGTTGTAATTTAAAGTCCTAGAGCAACTCTTTCCCTATTGTATAGACTCCAAATCTTTTGATGATGATATTGATCAAATTGTTTAACATATTATAGCATAATGTATACAACATATATTTATCACTTTAACCATTGTAAGTGCATCATTCAGTGTCATTAAACATATTCACAATGTTGTATAACCATCATTACTATCTATATCAAAAACACTTTCATCTTCCCTGACAAAAACCCTATACCCATTAAACAAAACTCCCTCCCCACACCTCAGCCATTGTTAACTTCTATTCTGCTCTGTCTCTATGAATCTTTCAGTTCTAGCAAGGTATCTCATATAAGTGGCATCATACTTGTCTTTCTGTGTCTGGTTTATTTCACTAAACCTAGTATTTTCAAGGTCCATCTACATTGTTAACATACATCAAGTTTCATTCACTTCTATGGGTGAATAATACTCTATTATGTGTATATACCACATTTTGTAATCCATTTATTCGTTGATGGACACTTGGGTTGTTCCCATCTTTTGGCTATTATGGATAACACTGCTATGAACATGGGTATACAAATATCTATTCAAGTTCCTGCCTTCAGTTGTTCTGGATTTATTCCTAGGTGTGTAATTGTAGGGTAGACCTATTTTTATTAGATTTAAAATCTAAAGTTAGTTTATTCTTTTTACCATCAAGAAAAGTTTTTGCCACAGAACTATTCTAATCCCTAATCAGTTTGCTGTATGTAAGTCCTCCAATATGAATCCACCTGAGTAGTTAGCACCCCAGTGTTGTTGGAAACAACTTGGAAACAAAATTCATCAAAGAAGAAGTTAGGTTTTTTTTTTTTTTACAAGTTTATAGTTTCCCTTCAGTATAGATTCCATAGATCCTATTCTCTTTCACCATGCATGACGCAGAGAGAATATATAATTCATGACCAAGATATCCTAGACATATTTCCATACAGGTTTCAGAATTTATTTTGCAAATTACTTGGAAGGACACCTGTCACCAATGAACAGGAATGGAAAATAAAGACACATCACTCCCCTTGTGGACATGATTATTCTGGACACGGTGCTAATTTGCCAACCCTGAAAAAGTCAGTCTTGTTTATAAAGACCTTGACATATCCACAGAATTGAGAATTTTAAGTAAATATCATGAGCTTGTGTTCGTTGGTCCTTGGGGTAATTGCTTAATTCAAGTTCCTCCAGAGTTCTTTATCCTTAGAAATCATATTAAAAGAATGACATTAGCAAGATGTTGGAAGAAAGGAGAAAAAAGAATCAAAGATGGATTTATAGTTGGAGCTCAGACGGAGGGATTCATTTTCATAGAAGTATTTTGTCATTTCTCCTAAACTCATCGTTATGTCCATCAGAGAGGCAATAGAGAAGGAATGGACATATTCCTTTGAGACTCACAGTTAATTATCCTAAATAATGTGCTAGGGACTTCCCGTTAATGGGAATGGAAATCAAGTAATCTGGGGAACCCGCAGTGCCCACGCTTCCTGCTGTCAGATGTGCTCCAGATTAGCTCATGTTCTTTAGATTCGCCCGTATTCTGGAGAACAATAGAAACACAGAACCGAAGCTTTTGGAGGTGTTTTTATTCATGTGTTTGAATACTCTCTGTATCTCTGTCAAGTGGATTTATGGATCCCAGAATTGTTCAGACAGTGAGCAACGTGAGGCGATGGTTCAAAGCACCCCACATTGGGAGTCAGGCCAATGTGGGGTTGATTTCCAACCCTGCCACTTCTCAGTTTTGAGCCTTAGATAAGTCACTTAAACATCCTGAGTCTCAGTTTCCATACTGTAATTCATTTTTAATAACACCTTGAATGATTGTTAAGAGAACCAAACAGAATACGATTTGTAAGTTCCTATCATCATTGAATGGCCTCTGTTCTCATCGCAGTCGTGAGTACTTTGCATACATGTTGTCCCTTGTTGGCACAGTAACTGTATCATGTAGGCCTTGAGTTATCACTCAGGCAAACCGCTCCAAGAGTTTCTCAACAGCATCAAATCACACCTCACTCCCACCTTCAGTTTATTCTGCAGAATGTGTTTGCAGTGACACCTGAGGAAGTTTCATCATATTGTCTCCCTAGGTGAAATAAATCAGTATCATCTTATCACCATCAGGACTACGTTTACATGTCTGGGTCTGCTGGCCAGACTCAGACGTCACTTGTTCTAGATGCCTTCCTGGATACCTGCATGTAACCTCACTGCAAGCTTACCCGACCGCCGTAGACACAGAGCTCTGGCTCCCAGTGAGCAAGAACTCCCTTTCATTTTCTGTATGAAAACACCAGGCATCTCTCCTGGTCTTCAATAGCTCTCAACTAATATTTACTGAATTGATGAATAAATGCATGTCAGTCCTTCGAGAGTAATTAGCATGCCTCCCCCTGTCTCTTGCCCTTAACTTTTTCTTCCCACTAAACCAGAGACACATATCTTATTAATATACCTCAGTGGACTCAGCTGCCCACAGGATTAGTCCAAGCTTGGCTTCTGACTCAGCTGGTAAATTGAACACATGGGTTCATTTCTCCTCCTTCTAAAGAACCACTGAAATCATGGTAGAATGTATGAAGGGTAATGCAGTCTCACAGGTGCAGTAGGGATACCAGCAAACCAAAAATTTTCACCCAATTTCTGGGAGACTCAAAATGGATGTGTTCATATTGCTGGTTAAAGCAGGAAAGAGGGACTCCTGGCTCAATGTATGTAGAATGGAACTAGCGTAAGGTGAACCACGCTTGTGTGGCATAGATCTATCTGGTTAAGCAGTGGGAGGAAGGGTAGAATCAGATGATCAAGGTCACTAAACACTGAGGGCCAGCAGCTCCTGTTTACCCCTCCCTCTTCCCCTGTTGCCTCATGTGCAGTGCTGGCATTTGCCCATTGATTGTCTTTCCCAAACGACTTCCCTGCCTTAATGTTTCATCCAGATTCTCTCCAGTAAACTCCTTTTCATTCTTCAAGATGCCACTTGCACATCTTGGGAATTCTGGGGAGAGCTAGAAGTTCCACGGCCCCTTGGAATTCCCTCTATTAGAATTCTTGACCCATGATGGCTGTTACAGTTTCTGTATCCATTATCCTCATGGACTACAAGCTTCTTGAAAAGAGGAATTGTATCCTATTTACATTGTATTTCAGAGCCTGGTTTTATGCCTACAGTAGTGCAGGTCTTCCATAAATTTTGGGTAGAAGAATGAATGAATGACCAGGACATTGTTTTTTTGTGCTTCTTACAGATCTGGCCTTCCTTTGCAGACTGTGCTACAGTAATTCATAGTTTACATACTCAGACTCATATACAGTCTGAGTATATGTAGGGTTAGGCAGGTAGTGCATTTAAATTATTTATTCTGACATGTATTTACATAATAACATCAACAACAATAATACCATAATTGTTGATTATTATGTGATCATCACTGTGCCGTAAACTTTGTGTAGAGAATCATGAATTCTCATAGCTACTCTAGAAGAGCTGTTGTTTCCACCGTGGTAGTTCCCTATAGCTACTGTAACACATGATCGCAAAGTCAGTATCCCTGGGCGGAAGTCAAGTGTGAGTAGAGCTAGCAACACTCCTTCCAGAGGCTCTACAGGAGTCGCCTTTTCCAGCTCCTGGTGGGTGGCTGCTGGCGCTCCTTGACTCGTGACTGCATCCCTCCACGTACCACGTCTGCAGTCACAAAGCCTCTTCCTCCTCTGTGTCAAATCTCCCTCTGCTTCCCTATAATTAGGATATATGTGACTGGATTTAGGGTCCATCTGGGTAATCTCCCCGTCTCAAAACCCTTATCTTAATCAGATCTGCAAAGGCTTTGCCATACAAGGTAAAAATTATAGCTCCAGGGATTAGGACACAGATCTCTCTCTCTCTCTCTTTTTTAAAGTTAATTAATTAATGTTTTTTGAGAGAGGGAGAGAGAGTGAGCATAGAGGGGCAGAGAGGGAGGAAGAGAGAAGATCCCAAGCAGACTCTGCACTGGCGGTGGGGCTGGAACTCATGAACCTTGATATCATTACTTGAGCCAAAACTGACTGAGCCACCCAGGCACCCAGGACACAGACATCTCTTTGTGCAGGGTGGTGGGGGGCATTTTTTCAGCTCACCATACCACACTTTGCAGATTTAGAAACAATGGGATTTAGTTCACTTGCCCAAGTACACACAGGCATTAAGAAGCAGGGTCTGGATTTGAATTTGCATCTATTTGATCTCAGAGTCTGTCTCTCTGTCCCTTCTTCTCTCCCGCTCTCTCCAAATAATGAGTAATAACCCCAAGCCATTCGCATTGTTGCCTTATTCTGAGTCAGGTTGAAATGTAACAGCCATGTGTTTGGAATTCAAAGAGTCGGCTGTGCCAGGAGGAATCACTGATGACACAGGCCCACACTCTAGGTGAGCTCAACGCTTGCATTTATTTCCTTCATTATGGAAGCAGGCAGCGAGGTGATGTGGAGAGGAGGCTAATAGGGGCGCACCCCTCCAGGGGATGGGGCAGCATCTCATTACTCCGGCTGCCGGCTGACTCTCAGCTGGTGGGTCAGGGACCGCTGCCAGCAAGATCTCCTTCTGCCTGCGAGGCTGGAGTCGCTTCCCGTTCTGTGCGCTGCAGTCTGTGCGAAACCCAATCCACTTCCTCCTTTGGAGATGCGGAGAGGCGGATGCCCGGCTTGGCAAGGGTATGGCAGCCCCAACGCCAGGCTAGAATTTTAAAGTTTATTTATTATTTTCAGAGAGACAGGGAGAGAGAGAGGAGAACGAGGAAGGAAGGGGCAGAGACAGAAGGAAAAAGAGATCCCAAGCAGGCTCCACACTGTTAGCACAGAACCTGACGTGGGGCTCCATCCCATGAACCACGAGATCGTGACCTGAGCCGAACCAAGAGTCGGCTGCTTGACCAACTGAGACACCCAGGCGCCCCTGTGCTAGAAGTTTTACTAGGGGCCTGAGGACTACAGCTGCCAGGACTATTGGCTCCATTGGCTTTTATTTAAATTCAAACAACATTTTACATGACTCACCTTTTAGGTGTAAATATCATTTCCCCTTCTCAAAAAATATTTCTTAAAAATACTATGTTCAAAACTATACATTTTATAGAAAAATGTTTATAATATTTCTCAAGAACAATGTGTTTAAGTTTAACAAAGTGTGGTGAAAGCACTGTCAAAACAAATTCGCTTGAAGAGAGTGCCGGAGTATCTCCGCTGAATATTTAAATCACGCAAGTCATAATTGTACATATTCAAACAATACAAAGGCAGACAGAGCATTCCTTCTTAGAGGTAACCATTGTGAGTGGTAAATAATTTGGGGGTGCATCCTTCCAGTCCTCTGTTTATGTATTTTTACATAAATGTCTAATGTATTTATTTTTATTTTCAATACATGGGATATTATGGCTGTTTGCTTTTTTTTTCTAGAGTCTATTTATTTATTTTGAGAGAGAGCACGTGCTCTGATGCAATCATTAGCAGGGGAGGGGCAGAGAGAGAGAGAGAATCCAAAGCACGGAGCCTGACATGGGGCTTGATCTCATGACTGTGAGATCATGACCAGAGTTGAAATCAAGAGTCAGAAGCTTAACCAACTGAGCCGCCCAAGCGGCCCTTGACTACTTGCTTTTTAAAATTAACAGTGAGCTTTAGATGTGTTTACAGATATGAACTTAGAAAAAGTTGTATAGTATCCCAAAATGTAGATATATAATGATACTATATTTACTCCTTTATTGTACATATTTTAAATGTACTTTTTCTGTTATTAAGAGAGCACTATGACAAGCATTATTTTACAGGTAGCTTGAGTGTTTGTGTAATAATACATTTAGGGGCAGATTTTTAAAAGTGGCATCCTCTTTCCACTGTACCAAAAATGGAAAGGCTGGTACCTAGCCAGATTTGGGTTAGAGATCTCTTCTGAGATCTCAAAAGGTTTAAACTCTGCAACCAGAGTTCACACTATGAT
This sequence comes from Helogale parvula, assembly GCA_004023845.1. NCBI lineage: Eukaryota > Metazoa > Chordata > Mammalia > Carnivora > Herpestidae > Helogale > Helogale parvula. Next base: position 21,025 of record PJEM01014724.1, on the reverse strand, counting down.
GGAGGTGAGGTCTGGTAATTGTACTTTCTCACAAGTCGCCTTGAGGGATGTCTTGAAGAATTCAACTTCCAGCCTTTCCCACATGCCCATCGCTGCCCTTCAGGCTAATTATGGCTCCCTTCGTGTTACTAGGATAACTTCATATTTCTTTTTTTTTTAATTTTTTAACATTTATTTATTTTTGAGAGATAGAGAGAGACAGAGCGCCAGTCGGGGAGGGGCCGAGAGAGAAGGAGACACAGAATCCGAAGCAAGCTCCAAGCTCTGAGCTGTTAGCACAGAGCCTGATGCAGGGCTCGAACTCTTAAACTGTGAGATCATCACCTGAGCCTAAGTCAGACGCTTAACCAATTGAGCCACCCAGGCAACCCAGGATAACTTCATATTTCTATTGCTTCCTTTCATGGTCTATTAATTATGATTTTGTTTGGCTGAAATGTAGCACACTTGGTTATAATGACTTTGCCAAGTGGGTTCAGTTTGCTTACACAGGAAGAAGAAATCCAGAGGGTGTTGTACTGGTCTGGCATGCCAGCTCCATGACACCACTGGAGACTGGGCTCTCTCTGCCTTCCTTCTCTGTCATCCTTTGCATGTCTCTTTTATCCTCATGGCTGCAAAATGGCTGCTCTGCCTCCAGGCATGGCATCTCCATCCTAAAGTAGAGCATGGGAGAGCTATGGATAAAGGACAAAGCCAAAGTCAGCTGAGGCTGCCATTGTTTAAAGAGCCTTCCCGGAAGCCTCAACCAGTGACTTCTGCTTACATCTCTCTTTCCAGAACTGGAATACATGGTTGTTCTGGTGGCGAAGATCCAGCAGAGATGAGCATATTTAACAGGGTGCTTTGGGACCAAACTGTGCATTGGGGTGAATAAAAATGGAGGGAAAAATGGAGATTGGATAGAAACAAGCAGTGCCATACTCGGTGATTCGAGTGAAAATGTCTTAAGAAAGCCCCATGTGGACTGTCCACCACTGATTCTGTTATGGGTAAAGGCATTGAAGTGCACGGCATATATAACACTGTAGTGATAATCATTCCAGATAAGAAATTATCTCTTCTACTTTGCTAAACAAACAATGTTTTCCATTTTGCTATACTTCATTCTGGTCCCACAGAATATGCACTTGTGATTTTTTTCCTGCATACCTTCTACATACATAAAGTCTAGGATAAATAAAATTTAATATTCTTTACTTTTTAACTTAATATAAGTACTTATCCTTATAGTTTATACTTATACTTTATGTAAGTATTTATACTTTACTGCTGAATTTTCTAAATATTCATGTAAGAGAATTATAGTAGATTCTACCAGTTTGATATTTTATTTATTTAAATATACAATCTTATGTATTTAGATTTTTCTCCATTTTAAAAAGATAGTGTTACAAGGACTTTTGTCATACATCGCTTTTTATTTCTTTAGGACTCATCCTTAACGGGCGCATTTCAATAAAGTGAACTATGGTTGAAGCATATGAGCCATTTTTATGATTGTCGGGAAAGGCACCATGCTATTTTTGGGAAAAGGTTTTACCAATTTATATTCTCGTTATCACTCCATATGTGTATCCCTTTTATCACATTGAAAAAAAAAAAGAATGAAATAGAAACAAAGGAAGAAAAGGAGAGGAGTCCAGGATTGAATCAGCCCTGCCCTCTTGTGGTAAATCTTAAAACCTAAAGGCGGCTTTTTCTTTCTCAAGGGCTCCTGTTTGGAATGTTGCGCCTAACGCTGTTGTCAGCCACTGATCTTTTCAAATAAAAAGTGGGGACCTCAGTATTAGTTTTACAGACGCAGAGAATAGGAATGATTTGGGCTTGAAATCCACAACAGTACCAAAGAAAGGACCTACAATAGATCGGTGTGGGAGCTGCTACATTCTTGTTCTGTTGATTAGGAATTGGTGATAACTGCTTGGGAAGCAGTTTTCTGAAGGGGTCAGTCCTTAAATGATGATTTAAAGGAAGGGAGAATATTTGGTTTAAGACTGATATCTATGTCTGTGTCTGTGTCTATATCATTTATGGAGAGAGAGAAAGAGATTCAGATGAAACAATAAGGATTGTCTAGCTTAATTATTTTACTTTGCAAGTGGAGAGACTGACAATCACAGCAATTAGGGGGCTTTCCTAAATGAAGCTCCAATAAATAATACAGAGCCCATAGTCACCCTTTTAGCCCTGGCTTTTGCTACTGGATACTCCCTGGTCTTTCTGTTAGATTTCTTCTTAAAAAGTATGAGCACCAAATGAGATAATACAGAGAGAGTGCTTTGAGAAATATTCAGTAAAAACACAGGCAAGCAGAATTGTTAGTTAATGTAGAAGAGAGGCTATAGCAAAGTGTGATTTATGTCTGCGGCATAGTTATTTTGGCTAAAATCTTTGAAATGTCAGAATTCAAAAGGTTTTTTAAAAAATTCATTTTGGTGCACTCAACGTACTGGTAGAATAAATGCGTCTGAACTAATCACACGTGTAGCGCTTAGCATCTTGCTGGAGCATAGCACCGACCTAAAACTGTTAGGTAATTATTATTACTACTACATGTTTTGCCTGGACTAAGTGTTTTACATATATTAATTTTTTCAATCGTCAGAACCATTCTATGAAGTAGATTTTATTTTTTAAGGGTTTATTTATTTATTTTGAGAGTACGGGAGAGCAGGGGAGAGGCCGAGAGAAAGGGAAAGAGAGAATCTCCAGCAGGCTCCACGCTGTCAAAGTGAAGCCCCACCTGAGGCTCAGGCTCACCAACCATGAGATCATGACCTGAGCTGAAATCAGAAGTTGGATGCTTAACCGCCTGAGCCATCCAGGAGCCCCAAGGAGATCCTATTTTTAATTCCATTTTATGAGGAACCTCATGCCTGGAGAGGTTAAGTAACTTGCTATGATCACACAGCTTTAAGTGGCAGATCCAGCCTTACTATCTCCCTAAACTACCTGTTATGACATCTAGTGCTCAGACTAGAAGCCCATTTTCTGGCTGCTATTTAATGCACTCTATCTTCTCTGTTACACATGGCTCTATCTTATGCTGGAAAACAGGAGAAGTCACCTCACGTCTCTTTAGACAAGTAACAAGGTAACTTTATTGAGAATCCATATATTATAAAAATGAAGTATTACAGCAGAAGAGTAAATATTTAATTTTTTTCCTTTAGTCATAGCAGTGGAGAAAGACATATGCCAGGGATCTCTTTCTTCTCAGTACCGGAGGGGAGATGATGTAAAGAGACTCCTTTCACACTCAGAAGTCAACTGATGTTTATTGAGTGTTTCTTTAGCATAAGGACTAAGGTTACCTTGATGAACAAGGTAGGTGGGTTTCTGCCCTCAAGGTACTTAGACTCTTGAGGAAACAAATGTCAATAAACTGATCGCAAGGGCAAATATGACAGTTGCTGTAAAAAAAGAGAGAATATGTGCAGAGTATAATAATGTTGAACAATCTTAATATGGAAAGTCAGAGAAGTTTCCTAAGGAAGTGATATTTCAGGAGGAAGAGCACTCCTGGAGGAGGGAATAGGATGTGCAAATACTGTCACATAAGAGAACATGACCCCAGTAAGGAACTGAAAGATGACTGTGGCAGGAGCACCAGAGAGCAGGAAGGTACAGGTGAGATGAAATGTAGGTGATGGACAGATCACACAAAGCTTTTTTGGATCTGTGAATGGTTTCAATCTTTCTCCCAAGAGCAGTAGGGAAATGATTAAAGGGCTTCAAGTTTGTGTGTGGAGGGGGGCAGTGGGGGTGTGTGGTTCAATCTTGCAACAGTCTGAAGAATGGATTGGAAAGAAGCATTGATGAGGAAGGGCGAGGAGGCGCTCTTTCAGTACTGGGTGGGAAGATAATGTTCTGGATCAAAGTAGAGGCAAGGCAAAAAAGTAAGTGGATTTAACAGATATTTAGGAGGTAAACTCAACAAAATTTGGTAATGGGACAGGCATGGCAGATGGCAGAAGGAAGCCTTCAGGTTTCTTAGGGTGCAGCAGATGGTGCTATGCTTCACTGAAATAAAGCATATGGGAAGGATGGGGTCTGGGCTAACAGAATTCCTTTTTGGACTTCAAGGGTTAAATCTAAGGAGGTAGTTGGGTTCATGAAACTAGAGTGTCAAAGAAATAGCAGGAGATAAAAACTTGGTCATCAGTGAAGTACAAAGAGTCATGGATGAGATTGCCCAGGGAGAGAGCGTATAGCAAGAAGAAGGTCTGGATGAGTCTAGAAGAACTCTACTGTTTAATGGCCTAAAAAAGTAAGGTGAGCTTGCAAAAGAGTCAGAAGAAGGGTTGAAAGATAGAGAAAAATCAAGGAATGATGTCACAGAGGATGCAGAATGAATATTTTCAAAAGAAAGTATGTAATCAGTTGTCAAATATGCTAAAAGGCCAGGAGAAATACCACTGCAAATGCCCATTGGATTTAGCTACATGAGGGTCTTAGATAAATCTTAGCATGATGGAGCCAGATTGGACTGTGTTAAAGAGAATAGGTAAAAAAGGAGATGGAAGAATAGAAAGGTTACTCAATTAGTCAAGGTTCTCCAGAGAAAAAGAACCAATTATATTTATAATTCATTTATAGATGAAAACATTTATTATAAGGAGTTGGCTCATGTAACTATGGCGGCTGACAAGCCCTAAGGCCTGAAGAATGCAAGGTGGAGACCAGGAGAGCCATGGTGTACTTCCAATCCAAATGCTGGAAGGCCCCAGACCCAGGAAATGCCAATGTTTCAGTTAGAACTTGAAGGCAGGAAAAAACCAATGATCCAGTTCAGTCACCCTTTTTTGTTCTATTCAAGCCTTCAACTAATTGTGTGATGCCCATTCACATGAGGGAGGGCAATCTGCTTTACTCAGTCTATTGATTTAAATGTTAATCTCTTCCAAAACCTTAACAGATAGATATACTCCAAATAATGATTGACTAAATATCTGGCCACACCATGTCTCAGTTAAGTGGACACAAAAAATTCACAGTTGTGACTGAGAGACCAAATAGGAGGAGAATGGAAAATACCCACTAGGTTACTTGACATGGTAGAGAGATGGGATCAAAGTCATTCCAGAGATAGCTGAAGAGTGACTGAGAGGTAACGACCTATAGATGTTTTATTTGAGAAGTTTTGCTGCGAAGGAGAGGAAAATGGAATGTCAGACTTATAGTGAGCTTGAGGATCTCTTTCTTCTTCCCTCCCTCCTTCTCTTTCTTCCTTTCTTCTTTCCTCCTTCCTCTCTTCCTTCCTTCCTTCCTTCTTTTCTTTCTTTCTTTCTTTCTTTCTTTCTTTCTTTCTTTCTTTCTTTCTTTCTAGTAGCAGAGAATTAAAAATATTTTGAAGGGGAAGATCAACCAAAGATAAAAGAGATAATAAATATTATATTATAAAGCTCTTGAGAAGTAGGAGAGGATGAGATCCTTGCCTTTCTTTCTCCGTCTTCCTGTCACATCACAATTCATAATACCAGTGGGAACATCTAGGACCCTCACTGGACTGAACATTGTTGTCATGATTTTAATCACCACTGTCCTTAGAAGCACTGTAAATTTCCAAATGGCATAAAGTGCTCTAGAAGAGAAATACAATTTTTGCTTTATCTGCTCTGTAGCAGGTTTGAAATAGTCAAACCCTGGCTGGAAGGGATAGTTCAGCCTGGTCTGCCTTAGATAGGATGCACATAACTGAAGGAAGTACAGAGTCTTTTGCTCATCTGTGAAAATTTCTTTTTTATTCTGTGTACCAAGTTGACACCATGTCCAGGAATAATGAAGATCATAAAAACCCATTCTGAAGATGTTTCAATTTAAAACCTTAAGGGTTGAACCATTAGGGTTTTCTGAACCTTTGTGCTCAATGTCAAAAATATGTATAAATAGTAAAATTTGCCTTTATTTTTGTTTAATCCTTTTGCTTTCAACATTTATTGAAGAGCATTTATCAGATGCTACCAGTATTCCTGGCACTAGGAATAGAATGTGAACAAGAAATGTTTCCTGTTTGCAAGGGTTTGCAGTGTGGTATGATAAAGATAAATACAGACAAGTAACAAAGTCACTTACAAGTAACAGTATTAGTCATGTTAAGAACATGGTGTCACATAAACACATAGCAGGGACTCTGATCTTGGAGGGTCGGGAGGCCTTGTTTTAAGATGTAATTTGGAAGTTGTGACCTGAAAAAATGACTAGAGTCCTGATGAAGTGAAAAAGAAAAAAAGAGAGTTTTCTTCCCTCTCTCTCTTTTCTTTCTTTTTTTTATAGAGAGAACAACCTAGGCAACCCAGGTCATGGGGGAGGTGAATATTGGTGCATTCAGAGTCACCTCAAGTTTAGCACAAAGTGCAAGGGGAAATGGCAAAAGGCGAAGCTGAAGTAAGCAGAGGATAGTTCAGGAAGGGAATAACGCTAGGAAATACTTCTTTAGTGCTTAGTTGAGCTAGGCTTTATGCATAACAATTCACCTAATGTGTATAAATGCTCTGAGGTAGGGAATGTCATCGTCTCCACCACATAGAAGTATAGTAAGATGCAGCAACTTGCCCGAAGTCACACTCGTGTGGAGTCCCACTGGGGAGGGTGGAAGAGGAGCTCAGCAGTGCTCTGACGACTGCACCATACAGCCTCCAGGGACAGAGCCTTGGGAGAGAATCAGACTGTGTCTCAATGCACAGAAGTCTTGTATAGCCAGAACTGTGTCTTGGAAAGATCAATGAGTGTACTCTAGAAAAAAATGTGTATGAGCAGTTCTAGAAGCAAGTGGAGAAGTGGAAATCAAACCCAGGAAATCTCTTGGTTGGGAGAAAAGGAGAATGGGAAACCTAAAAATGTAACCTTACGTAACATAAATTATGAACTTTCAAATATTCTGTTGGATATTTGAATGATTAAGTGTGCAAATTCAAAGAAGATGCCTCTTGGACAGTGATATCAGCAAGATGGCCAAATATAAAACATCTTTCACTAGTATTCCCTCAACAACAGTTTGGCATCCATCCACAGACAAAATATGAACATTTAAAATATAAATTATTTTAAGGCATGGTTGTTTTTTTTTTTAATGTTTTATTTACTCTTGATACAGACAGAGACAGAGCATGAGGGGGGAGGGGCAGAGAGAGAAGGAGACACAGAACCAGAAGCAGGCTCCAGGCTCTGAGCTAGCTGTCAGCACAGAGCCCGACGTGGGGCTCGAACCCACAGCGTGAGATCTGACCTGAGCCGAAGTCGGAGGCCCAACCAACTGAGCCACCCAGGCGCCCCAAGGCATGGTTGTTTTGAATAGTGTACATTAGCTTAAAAATCTTCAGTTCAATGAGAGGCAAAACCAAATGAAAATATAAGAACTAACATCAAATGGATACAGAAGAAGCCATAGTGGCAAAGTGCTGCTTTGGGACATTTTGAATGTCAAAGGAAGGGCGTTCAGGAAGCAAGAAGCATGTGCTCTACTCCATGCGGTGGGCTCAATTGTCACTGAAGCTTCAGGCTCCCTTCCACTTTCTTACCTAGGGCTCACTTGTTTATTCCTTTGTTCCTACTCTTTTTTTTCTTTTTAATGCTTATTTTCATTTTTGAGAGAGAGAGAGAAAGAGAGAGAGTGTGAATGGGGCAGGGGTAGAGACAGAAGAAGACCCAGAATCTGAAGCAAGCTCCAAGCTCCTAGATGTCAGTACAGAGCCTGATGGGGGGCGGCTTGAACTCATGAACCACGAGATCATGACCTGAGCCGAGTCGAAAGCTTAAATTACTGAGCCACCCAGGCACCCTTGTTCCTACTCTTTTAGTAGGAACCCTAAAGGACACTCAGGGATAGAGGAAGGTGCCTGTGCCCCTCTACCTGAAAACTCTTGGAGGAAATCATTGGGGAAGAGCAAGCAGTGAGAGGAAGAGAGAGAATAGAGATTTCAGAGGGGCAGGATAAGGTTGTTTGTAGTCATGGAGAAATCATGCAAGAGGTGTGATAAGCTTGGCTTACCCCCTGAATATGGTGGGAACAGTATTCAGCTCATGTACTCTAAAGGTCCTACTATGTGCTAGGCTCTGACCTACAGTTTTATATACGTTCTCTCATTCCCTCCTCTCAGTTACCTAGTGAGCCACGTGCTGTTTTTATCCTCTTTTTACAAATGAAGAAATTGAGGTCCAAGGATGATTAATAAGTAAGGTTTCTTTTGTAGTTTCAAGTTTTTATTTAAATTCCAGTTAGTTAACACATGGTGTAATACTAGTTTCAGGTGTAGAATTTAGTGATTCGTCACTTACATACAACACCCAGTGCTCATCACAACCAGCGCCCCACTTTCCTCATCACCTGTTTAGCGCATCCCCTTCCTACCTCCTTTCCAGCAATCCTCAGTGTGTTCACTATATTTAAGAATTTGTTTTACAAAAAAAAAAAAAAAACAAGAAGCAAGAAAAAAAGAGCCTGTTTTATAGTTTGCCTCTTTCTTTTTTCCCCCTCTGTGCTCATTTGTTTCTTAAATTCCACATATGCGTGAAATCATATGGCACTTGTCTTTCTCTGACTTATTTCACTTAGCATAATACTGTCTAGCTCCAGAAATAAGTAAGTTTTTAAAATCACACAAAATGGTAATTGGCAGAGGCAAATCCTGCTCAGATCCAGAGCTATTCTTAGACTGCATGTCATGTCATGTCATGTACATGTCATGTGTGTTAGATGCGCGCCAGGACAGGGCAGCAGCATTTCTGGTACCTGCTCTTGGAAGGTAACGCATCCATCTCTTGGGCCCGCAGTTCAGTCTTCAAGTCCTGCTTGAGGTATAGAGCACTGTGGTAATCAAGTCATCCTCGTTTAGTAGCTTGGGAGGCTGAAGTCCGAGGATTCAGTCTGTGTTGTAAAGACAGTGAGCGGATAGGCCAGTATTAGAGTTTTACTCATTTCCAGGGTAGATCATTTAATTCTGTCGCGTACTGTGCAGAATTAGGTTTCTGTGCACTTAATTGTTTTTAGTCTCAGAAGAAACTTATCTATGAATAACAACTCTGGAATGCGGCGTGTGAGTAATGAAGTGAGAGCCTTCATTTTCCAGTTGTTTTATTCCATTCCTGTTCCGTTTACGCGGGGCGCCAGGGAGCAAGGATTTCAGGTTAATTGCAGTACAGCACATTGAATAATGCAGGTCAGCGTCTGCCTTGCTCCTGGGGAAATGCTTTCAATGGATCCGTTCAAAAGTAGATTTTAAACAAAGTCCTAAAAGATTTACTTGCAGATTTTTAAGAAAACATGTCTTAGCAAAGCTATTTTGGGAAGATGTTTTTCATTATTGTTCAGGGTAAGCTACATAAATGCCTTTCACTGATGGCTCAACATTTGAGTGTCTCTCATAAACCCACAACCCTGGTGAACTAAAATTGGAATCCAGCACGGAAGTCTAATGCAGGAAATCTGGGACTGATTGAGGCTACTCTGAAGATCGCATTTTAACTGTTGTGGCTGAGAACACGGCTCATTGCCTGTACTTTCAAAATCCCCAGGAATACCATACCCCCCCCGTTTCCTTTCTTGTTCAGGTTTTCTAGAACTGTTGCTGGGCTTCCTTCCATCTGTAGAGAGGTGACAGAAGCGCTAAAGTCATCTGTAAAGGCTAACCACCTTTATTCCTAGTAAAACCATTCTTCTTCTACGCCCAGCCTATGAAAAATAACATTCCAACTTGCTGGTAAACTACCACAGAAAGAGATTAAATCTATTACCTAGTGAATAAATACAAATAGTTAAAAATGAGTTTTCATTTCCTCGTTTGGCCTCTGCTCGTTCAGAATCCCACTATGTAGGAAGATTTAATATCAGAGAAGTAAGAGCCCTGGTTCACCACTATATCATGGGGATTGCTGTCACTTAAAATTAATTTCTTGTACCTTCCCTTCTCTTTCCCAGCCAAGATTCAGGCTGCAGGAGGAAAGCAATAGCTTCAGAGGCAATATGATCATTTAAGGACCATCTCTAAGCTGTGGATTATTCAGACAGATTATCCAGATTCTTGACTGTTTTGCCTTCATGTTGTATGTTTTATACCATTTTTGCCTCAAAGACTAATACACTTGGTTCAAAGACCTCTATGAAAGTGGGTGGTTACTGCAATAAAGTAGGGCAACAATGATTCCTGTATGATTTTTGATCAGATTCAGTCTTTTCCCAAGCTTCCTCAGTCTCATCACTCATATCTTTTAAAGGATGTTTTTATGTCTTTATTTTATTTTGAGAGAGAGAGACAGACAGACAGAGACAGAGAGTGAGCAGGGGAGGGGCAGAGAGAGAGGGAGACACAGAATCCGAAGCAGGTTCCAGGCTCTGAGCTGTCAGCACAGAGCCTGACATGGGGCTTGAACCCACGGACCGTGAGATCATGACCTGAACCGAAGCCGGACGCTTAACCGACTGAGCCACCCAGGGACCCGAAAGGATTTTTTTTTTAACCCAAAAGGTTTCTTTTTCTTTCTCTGTATTCGAATATGTGCTCTGGCAAGCTGTATGACCTTGGACAAGATGCTGAACTTGGCTAAGTGGATTGTCCTCATCTATAAAACGAGGACATACTTTGATGTCTGCCAGAAGACTTCCAGGCTGGACTCAGGCAGCATCTGTGGAGCTCTTTGTGAACCGTAAAGCCTCCCGTGCTATAAAGTATTAATGAACTGCCCAATCTACTCCCTCATGTATATACTTTCACCCCTTCCAATTGTGATGGCCTACAATCCAATACCTCAGATAGGCCTCCATTATTTCTTTAATGCACTGCACAAACATCTGTCCCTGGCTTCTTCCTGCCTTCTTGGGGAGTGGGTCTTTTTACTTTGCTCCTGGCGGAAGGCTAGCATCAGAGAAAGTACAACTTGCTTTTTCTAAAACCAAAGACCTTTCAGCTTTGAATCCCTACTCATTATGATATTTATTGATTGCATACACGTTTACTGTGTCTATTCTGTCAGGCCCTGTTCTCAGCACTGAGGTGTGGTCACCTGAGGGATGTCTTCCTTTTGTCCCTGCAGATCTGGACTCTGCCTTCTCCACTCTGCTCTGTACCCCCAGAGGCTGATCTGTAGGGACTGCTGGCTCCCTTTAGGGTTCAGTTCCAGAAAGGGTCAGCAGGCAGTCTGAGGGATGGAGGGAGGGAGGGATGTTGAGGCATGTATTTTCCAGGCTCCCTTCTAAAGAGAGACTGCGGGCTGGCAGTGCTCCTCTGCTGCCGGTCCTCGCTCTTGTCGCTGGGCCTCTCCAACAGCCTCTCCATTCTCCGGGCTCCAGTGGCATTTCCGCTGTGCCCTCCAGGCTGAGGAGTGATTCAGCCCCTGAGTGCTGCACTGCCCCTGTGTAACAGAAGCCGTGCAGTAGTCCCTTGGTAAATGGTCTCTTATTAAATTTTCTCCAGTTACTCATCTGCTTCCTGCTAGGGCCCTGGTAGATTTAAACAATGAACAAGACATAGAAGACCTTGCTCTTTATGGAACTTACATCCTAGAGACAGATAATTAACAAACAACAAAGATAGATAATTAACAAACAACAATGAACAAAATCACAATCATAACAAATAGCGATATTACCTTTGCGTAAAGAAAAGTTTATTTGATAGAAAGAAACTAGGGTGCTGGGCAAGGTACAACATTAGACAAGGTAGCAGGGAAAACTATTTAATTTTTTTTAATGTTTATTTTTGAGAGAAACAGAGAGAGACAGAGAGAGTGTGCAAGCAGGGGAAGGGCAGAGAGACACGGATATAAAGAATCCAAAGCATGCTTCAGGCTCTGAGACGTCAGCACAGAGCCTGATGGGGGTGGACCATGAGATCATGACCTGAGCTAACGTTGAGCTAACGTCGGATGCTCAACATCCTGAGCCACCCAGGTGCCCCAGCAGGGGAAACTTTTTAGAGGAGGTAATATTTAATTTGAGATCGGATTGACAGTGTTGAGGGAGAATAATGTGCAGGCAGAGGTAAGGCACTGACACAAAGGTCCTGAGGTAGGAGTGAGAACAAAGAACACAGAGAAGGCCAGGGTGGTGGGGCGTCATGAATTCAGAGCATAAGGGTGGACAATAGGGAAGGCCTCATCAAGCGTCAAGGCGCCCAGCCTCACAATTATGGAAATATGGCCGTCTAGGAGATTTGGTTAGTAAGGTACATGCTCCAAGATGGTTTGTTACATATACCAGGTATTTCTGCCTACCTACCTGGAAATTCCAGATGGAAACCACAGATGAATAATAATTTTCTCCCACTGGAAAATACAAGTCTTATTCATATATCTGAGTTATAGTTTTTAAAAATTGCACTGTGCGTTTGAAAGGTCAGGGTCAAACATTCTCTACCCCTCCTACCCAAATTCTCTTTTTAAAAACATGCCCTGGGCTTCTGTGTCAGCCTGCCGTTTTCCATCTCTGTGCTTGTCATCCACACGTCTGGACCCGGGAAAGTTTTATGCCTTTTCAAAACTCTCTTCCAGAGAGCAAGCGGGTCATGCTTCCAGCTCATTACTTCTCAGATTGAGCTTCCCTTGTGATTTCCCCCCCTAAAAATGTAGAACCAGAGCCTGTGATGCCATGTTTGGAAGATCAGGCCCCTCACTGCAGGCGTCCGACTCTTGTAAACTTTCTTATCTCACAGCCCTACACGCCTCGCGGCTGCCTTCACAGGGCTCTCGGGAGCCTCCAACACAGCCGCTCAGTCGGACCCTCTACCACACCCCACTGATCACAGATACGGTGCAGGGGAGCTAATTCTACCACCTCAAGATATGCCTTTTTGGCATATTGCTTATTTTGAGCTAGTTGTTTCTAAGAGACTGCAGACATGGGAGAAGCACTGAAAACTGAGCAGATGTTACCCTTTCATAAGAGACATTTACATTTATAAGGGGAATCTTCATCTGAAAGGGTGTCTTCCTCTCTGTTCTGGAAGAGAAGGATGACTACATTTCCAGAAACTCCTATCATTGAAAAAGGCAAGGGCTTAAAACCTGATGACAACCTCACCTTGTTTACTGTGGCTTTCCTGACACCTTCCAATAACTGCCCTCCCCCTCCCCGACATTTTTTGTTTGTTAGTTTTTATTTTTATTTTTATTTATTTATTTATTTTTTGTTTGTTTGTTTTTAGCTGGAGATGTTATTTGCGGTAATGGCTTAGACCCTTCCAGGGGATTTACTCAGTTTTCCTGGGTCTTTCTTATGCATACGGGAGAAATATATGTCTTTAAAATTCTGAGGGTTTCTTTCCCAGTTAACTGTTATCACAGTGGGGTCTCAGCCAAGAGCCTATAAGGTAGAGGGCACATTATTTTTCTTCCTATGAAATGGAAAACACCTGTCTTTGAGAAAAAGTCTTGAAGCAAATTCTTTAAAATTACAACTTAAAAAAAAATAAAAACTGAGACTATATCAAGTATAATTGAGTCTCTTTACATCAAGCATAAAAGGGCAAGTGATATTTGTGATTAGTGAATCAGTACCTAGAGGCTACACTTATATTTGGTTAGTATATTTGACTCTTAAGTTTAATAGTATCTTCCAAGAAGCAGAATTCTATTGGGTCATTCAATATTTAGGAAGAGGAACTTGTTGAAATGCTAGAATTTCAAGATAGAATAGTTTTCTGGGAACTTGCCCACTGGCTCTCTGTTGAAATGCTGTGGATATTTACACATGTGGAACACTCACAATCATGTCTAGACCAGAGATAGAGAGGGAGGGGACTTGTGGATGAAGTCAACTGTTGGGTGACTGACATCCCATTTAAAAACTTGTATTTGTGGGGCACTGGGGTGGCTCAGTCGGTTAAGCCTCTGACTTCAGCTCAGGTCTGTAAGTTTGAGCCCCGCATGGGGCTCTGTGCTGACAGCTTGGACCCTGGAGACTGCTTCGGATTCTGTGTCTCCCTCTATCTCTTCCCCTCCCGCACACATGCTCTGTCTTTCTCTGTCTCAAAAATAAGTAAAGATTGAAAAAATTAAAAACAAAACCAAAAAACATTGTGATTTCCAATTCTGACTTCAGCATTACTATATGATAACCACTAGATGGCAGGCGTGAACAACATAAAAAATACAACATGGCTTCTAACTGAAAAAATTAGTCTTCTGTATCTCTTGCTTTCCCCACCTCCTCACTTCTCATATGCTCTTGTCTCGTCTCATTTTTTCATTTTTCCTCTTTCTGTCGCTCATTGCATTTGTGTTTCTAGGTACAATTTTAAATAATTGATTCTGGAGAATTACACAGCTGATCATAAAGAATCAGAGCTGAAAACCAGTCACATACGTTTGTAATTTGAATAATAAAGCAGAAATTATTTTCTCTAATTCAAGAGGTCTTGTATAACTGCTTTCTGTTTGAGCTGAGGATAAAGCTTCAGAGACTGTTGAGACTCAGAAAGGTTTGTGTTTCAGCCCTGTCCTCACACTGGCAGGTTGGGGTGGGGGGTGGCTTGTGTGTACAGAGAAGCAGGACTGAACCAGAGAGAATAAAAAAGCAAAAGATCTTGGGAGTTCTGTGTAAACTGATAAGCCGTATTCCTTCTGGGTGATACTATCAAGGAGTGATTTGATAATGATCAAGGTGCTGTGCTGAAGTCATCCCTAAAAAAGTCCAACACCCACCCCCAACCTCCAAAAAAAAACAAACACACCCACAACCCTACAACACAACTTGACTGCAGGCAGCATTTGAGGAAAGAGCTACCATGTTACTAATCCATTCAAAGGAGGAGAAAGTCATCAGTCAGAATAACAGCTATGCAATTGAGCCCCACGTTTGAGAGGTATTATTTAGGCTCTTTCTCTGTTTCTTGGAGTCATTGTTCTCTGCTCAGTAAATCTTCTTTTCTGTTTTAAAATTTATTTTTCTAGGGGCACCTGGGTTGAGCGTCCAACTTTGGGTCAGGTTGTGATCTCACTGTTTGTGAGTTCGAGCCCTGTGTCCAGCTCTGTGCTGACAACTCAGAGCCTGGAGCCTGCTTCAGATTCTGTATTTCCCCCTCTCTCTGCCCCTCCCCTGCTCATGCTCTCTCTCTCTCTCTCTCTCTCTCAAAGAATAAACATTAAAAAATAAATACAATTTGTTTTTCTATTCTCAAATCCTCCTTTTGAAGACCAGCGCTCCAGTTTCAGGAGCCCACAATTTGAACTTTGTTTCCCAATCCCTTACTAACTCAAAGGCGGCAGGCTTCGGAGAGCTTCTCAGACATTAGCCGTATCTCTTGAGGGTGCCCCTTGAGCGCTGCTGGTATGTCTGGGGTTTTGCAAGGTTTAGCTGTAGTATTTTTTCAGACTCTGGGAATTAGGGAATTGAGGAAGAGCCAACTCTTTTGTGGTGTCGAAATGGGGTATCTGTCCAATCAGATGGGGGCTCCCAAACGTCGGACAACTGCCTCTGAGGCAGAACACAAGACACAGGATGGAAGTGGGGAAATTATTTAGGAGAAATTTGCAACAATACAGGCAAGAGAATATCAGATGTGACAAGTGATTGGATTCTGAAATTCTGGCTATGTTTTGAACTAGTGGAAAGAATCACACGGAAGCAATGATCTCATGACGTACTTTTGATATAGTTAACCTTTGAGCCCTTTGACTTAGATTTATTATAGTTTAGAGATGAGGTGGGACATTGTAGGTTTTAAAATTCTCTTTCCTTTACTTCTAGAACACTGTTCTGATATGAGCCTTCTAACTCACTCTTCACTCTGTCTCCTTCGTAATATATCCATCCCTTATCTTTCCATCCATCCATTTATTAATCTCTCTTCACTTTGGAAACCATGATGTGCTAATTTCAGGAACTGGTCCTGATGATTGACAGATGAATATGGTTCCTGATCCAGTCCTTAAAATGCTTATAGTCTAATAATGGAAACAGGCAGGTAAACAAAAAATACAAAAAGGAAAGCAGTCTGACTGGAAGTGTGTTAGAGAGATTGAAGACGTGATAGAGCACAAGATGTCTATCACTCATCTGCATGTCAAAGAAATCTTCACAGTTGAGATTTTCCCCTGTTCCCTTAAATGTAAGTATTCACTGAAGTTCTGTCCTTCACCCCTTATTTTCTTTCTCCTTTTGAGATCTCATCCATTCTCACAATTTTATTACCCCAATTAGTATGTTTTCCAACTCTTCTTCTCTAGCCCTGAGCTTTCCTTGAATGTCCTCAACTGAGTTTGAAATTGTATCTTTTTTGAATATTTGGACCCTCACCCTGATGGCTACTGTTTGTCTAGTGCACAAGGTCTAAACTTCAGTTAACTTTGCCCTTTCGTCTTTGTTTTCTGTACCCAGACAAATACCCAGTCAATCATGTAGGATCTGTCTCTGCAGTGTCCTTCTTACCCATTCTCTATTGCTCCATTTCTGTTGTCACCAATACATTACTTCTTGGCTCGACTGTTGTGATAGACACATGTGATGATTATGGCTGGTTTCTCCAGTCTATCCTATTGTTGGCTACCAAACTTACTTTCATAAAAATCTACTTCCACAGCTACCCACTGCCTGTGTGAGTTTGAACTCTGGCAAAACATGGCAGACAGTCACACTTATTTCCTCACTGGTGTATGTCCCTCTGCTCCTGCCAAACTGAGGGTCTCTTGGTTTCTTGCTTCTATCCTATTTCTTAATTCCTTATGTTTTTCCAAATGTACAGAATTCTCTCCCTCCCCATCTCTACTTTTTAAAATCCTACACATACTTCAAACCCCATTTCTGTAGGCTGCCTTTTCTGTTTCTCTCTCTCTCTCAAAAAAAAAAAATATATATATAACTATATAACAGATAAATCAATCATACAATTGTAATGTTCACATATAAATTCAGCAAGCATATATCTGCTCTGTGTTACAGTGTATCTAGGTTGATGATGTTGGAGATTACCTATCTATTTATCTATCTATCTGTACACTATGATACTGGTCAGCATATGTTATTAACTGAGCTGTGGGAGTACATTGGAAGAGTCCTTCACCTGGGCTAGGTAGAGTTTGTGAGAGCCAGAGAAGATTTTCTAGAACAAAAGAGAAGTGGGTTCCTAGGGCTCTTTTCTTCTCTATTTTGGAGCTCAGATTTATTGAAATCAGAAAACTTTGAGACTAGATGCTTGTAGTTCTCCAGTGTCATGTTCTTGTACAAGTTCTCTGGAAGTTCCTCCTTCTTGAATGAAGTCCCAGTCACATCTTGGAAGTTGGTGTGATGGGGGCACCTGGGTGGCTCACTCTGTTAAGCGTCCAGCTTTGGCTCAGGTCATGATCTCACAGTTCATGAGTTCAAGCCCTGCAATCTGGTTTTCTGCTGTCAGCACAGAGCCTGCTTTGCATCCCCTGTCCCCATCTGTCTCTGTCCCTTACCCACTTGTTCTCTCTCTGCCCCTCCCCTACTTGTTCACTCTCAAATAAATAAATAAATAACTTTAAAAAAAACATTAAAAAAAAAAAAGAAGTTTGGTGTGATGAAGTCTGCAGTGATTCCCACTTTCCTTGTGCTTCTTGGGAAGGTAAGAGTCCTGGGAATGTACATTCCACACATCGGGTGCTGGTGATGGGAGTGTGTATGAATGACCTCTTACAGGACTGTGTATATTGTTCATATTTTTCAGCTCTTACTCTGCCTCATGGATTTACCTTATCACCTCTAGAAAGGGCCCAGACAAGATGGGTTTCACTTACTTCAAAACCCCACTTTTTCAGGGTTATTGCGATATTATATGAGGTCCCCTTTGCCAAGAACCTAGCACAGTGCCTGGTCCACAGTAGGTGCTCACCGTGATATTGCCCATCTTGTCTCCTAGGTTTTTACACCCCCACTGTTGTAAGCTTCTTCAGGGCAAGAATTGGGCCTGACATCCCTTTAATCACTAAGCACAGAATAAGGTGCTTATTGGATACTCAATAACTAAACATAACATCCTTTATCTTTTGAAAAACCTAATTGAAATCCAAACATGCTGATTCTCAAATTTACTGTTCATTAGATTATCCAAGAAAGTTTGTAAACAATTCAAATTTATGGGGCTACACTGAAGATACTCAGTTCATCTGGGGTGGAGCCCATAAATCTTCATTTTTAGTAAGCATTCTAGGTGATTGTTGTAGGTAGTCTGAAACAACACCCCAAAATAGGAGATGATTTGCCAAAGCTCACCTAACACACCCAAAAGTCACACTTAAATCTGGCTGTATTTAACACTAGGGAGATCTGGTTAAAATATCAGTAAGTAATAGTGCTGGCTAGATGGAAGTTCTCTCTTATCTACTGAAACTTCATATACCTGGGAAGTTTTTTTTTTTTTCCTGGTTACTCAAATCTTAGCTAAGAGAACTCGTATCTTAGATACATTTGGCTCTTTGAGTAGGGTTTGTTTGACCAATTTCAGTTGTTATGTCAATTCTGAAAATGAACAAACCCTTATGCACTGTTGTTGGGAATGTAAATTGATTCAGATACCATAGAAAATACTACGGAGTTTCTTTAAAAAGTTAAAAATAGAACTATTATAAAACCCAGCAGTCGTCGCATTTCTTATTATATATCTGCAGGAAATGAAATCATTATCTCAAAGAGATCTCTGTGATCCCATGTTCATTGCAGAATTATTCATAGTAGTCAAGCTATGGAAGCAACCTGAATGTGCATTAATGGATGAATGGATGAAGGAAGATAGTGAGTGTGTGTGTGTGTGTGTGTGTGTGTGCGCGCGCGCGCGCACAATGAACTTATTATTCAGCCACACAAAAGAAGAAAATCCTTCTTTTCTGTGTGTGACAACATGGATGGATCTTGAGGGCATTATGCTAAGTGAGATAAGCCAGACAGAGAAAGACAAGTACTTTATGATCTCATATGTGGAATCTAAGAAAGGGAAACTCATAGAAACAGAGAGCAGACTGGTGGTTAAAAGGAGCTGACAATAGGAGAAATGGGGAGATGCTGGTCAAAGAGTGCAAACTTATAAGATGAATAAGTTTTGAGAGTGTGACGCATGGCATTGTGATTATCATTAATAATACTGTATAAGTTGCTAAAAGATAAATCTTAAAATTTCTCATTACAAAAAAGAAATGGTCACTGTGTGGTATGATGAAGATGTTAGCTAATGCTGTGGTGATAATCATTTTGCAATATATGAGTATCTCAAATCAATTCTTTCTATACCTTAAGCTTACACAATGATACATATCAATGACCTCCCAATAAAGCTGGAGAAAAAAGAAAATGAACAGAATCACTTAAAGATCACAACATATTCCTTTTGATTTCTACAATTTTTAGAGCCTTTTCATTTCTACATTTATCTACACTTGATACAGAGTAGAAGTTTTATTTTGAAAATAAAATACATTGGCACAATGTTTTTTATTTGAGATGTTAATTGTTGAAGTGAAAATATGTGTATAGAGCTTGTTTTCATTTTTTACCTCTTGTCAACAGTAGTGACAATTCTTAGAAGATGAAGAGGCGAACAGATTTTTATTATTTCAAAAAGAAAACAAAACCTGCACATTTAGTAAAAATACCCCTTAGTTTAGAAGTTCCCATTTGGTAAGAAAATAAATACATTCTTTCTCTCTCTTTCTCTCTCTCTGTCTGTCCGTCTCTGTCTGTCTGTCTGTCTGTCTGTCTCTCTCTCTCTCTCTCTCACACACACACACACACACACACACAGAGAGAGAGAGAGAGAGAGAGAGAGAGACTTTTCAAAATATATGAGATGCCAGGTGCATATGACTCATGCCTTGTTGAATAGAATTGACACACCCCTTTCTCCCCCCAGTAAAGTTTCTGTTGCTTGTGCTTGTGTTCAGCAACTTTTCTAGGCTCCAGTGTCTCCTTACTCTAACAACTGAAAACCTTTATCTGTATTGGATGGAGAGCATGACAGTTTTAATCTTCACAACCCTGCCTTAACTTGTCTTTCTTCTCAGGCCAATCTCCCAACAGGTACCCAATATAAGACTACAGAGTTACTTTCCTTTTCACTTGCTGTTTCCTTTATCTGACATATGTTTCCCTCTCTTCTTGATTACGTAGAATCCCTTACATTCTTCAGAGCCCAGCACTACTAAAATACTACCACTTCCACCACTAAGGATGGCAATGAAAACAACAGTTATTTACAGAGCAGTTACCTTGTGCCAGTAATGTTTCATCATCAGATAAACCCTACAAGGTAGGTGTTCTTAAATTCTTATTTTGTCACATGAGGAAACTTAGTAGACCAGAGAGATAAGTGACCCAGCAGGTCACACAGAGAATAAGACTAAGAATCAGTGTTTGAACACTATGTGACTGAGTATAAAGTCAGTGATTTTAATCATAGTTCTCTGATGGACAGATATTCCCAGCTGGCCAAGAAGCTCATTGTTCAAATATGACTATAGACACTGTCTCAGCTGTTTGTAATTATCACACTAGATAGTAAGCTCTTTGAAACTGGAAGCTGTATTTCAGCTTAGTGCCTGGATATAAGAAGAGCCTGGATATAAATTAAGTATCAAATAAATATTTACTAAATGAATTGAATAGATGAACATCCCTTACATTTTTGAAACTTACAAATAAGGAATATTTTGAATTTCTAGAAGTGTTTTGTTTGGCAGTGTTTATAGTTTGAAAATAGATTCTTATACCCATAGTTTTCCTATTCCCTGCAAAAAACCATGAAAGCCACAGAGTTGAGAATAAAGTTGGCTGGCAGGAAAATAACTGATATCACTAATACTTCTTTATAATAATTACTCTATGACTGCACATGATTCCAATTGCATTATAGGGCTTTTAATTACTCCTGAGATGTACACTCATTTTATTTCACCTAGAAATTAGGAAACAATAATTATTATAAGCAAAGACACTAAATTTGTCTTTGTTGTTATATATGATACTCTTTGCTAATCAATATTTGCTAATAAGTTTATTATTTGCACAATAAATATGTTTTGGAATTCTAAAAGATTCAACATTGAAAATACTCTTGCTTGTTGATGAGTTCTAAATTTTTTT
>PJEM01014723.1:0-33531 GCA_004023845.1 Helogale parvula | reverse complement strand
GTGGGGAGGTTTGGGGGAGGGGGCTGAGAAACAATTTGGGGGTGGCTGGGACCAAGGTGTGCCGGGGTCCTGAGGCTTGTTGAGGGCCGGAAGTGAGTACTAGCCTGCATCTCCCGGCCCATTCTCCAGCAGGGGACCCCGGGCAGGGACCAGGAGGCGTGTGGGGATGCCGCTGATAGCCCTTTGAAGGACTGCTTTGGCCGGAGACCCACTCCTCAGCCTGCCTCTTTCTTCTATGACTCATTCTGGCTGCATGTTTTGGTAGTTGGAAAGAGCAAGATGAGTCGAAAGAAACATTTCTTAAGACTGGGATTCTAGGTATTAGATCAGCACTTTGGAAGTATGGTGTTCTTTTAAGGTCATAGATAACAGACTTAACAGAAAAATTATTGAGGTAGGGGCGCCCTGGGTGGCACAGTTGGTGAAGCATCCAACTTCGGCTCGGGTCATGATCTCGTGGTCTATGAGTTCGAGCTCTGTGTCGGGCTCTGTTCTGACAGCTAGAGCCTGGAGCCTGCTTCCGATTCTCTGTCCCTCTCTCTCTCTGCCCCTTCCCTGCTCTCTCTCTCTCTCTCTCTCTCAAGAATAAGTTAAAATGTTAAAAAGAATTATTGAGGTGAAATTCACATAACATAAAATTAACCATTTTATTTTTAATTTTTTTAACGCTTATTTATTTTTGAGAGAGAGGCAGAGCATGAGTGGCAGAGGGGCAGAGAGGGAGACACAGAATCCGAAGCACAGTGCAGGCTCCGAGCTGTCAGCACAGAGCCCGATGGGGGACTTGAACCCACGGGCCGTGAGATCATGACCTGAGCCAAAGGTGGATGCTACCTATTGAGCCACTCAGGGGACCCCAAATTAACCATTTTATTTTATTTATGAAAAAAATTTTTTTGTACATTTATTTATTTTTGAGAGACAGAGTGATCCAGAGAGTGAGTGGGGAAGGGACAGAGAGAGGTAGAGAACGAGACACAGAATCTGAAGCAGGCTCCAGGCTGTGAGCTGTCAGCACAGAGCCCGATGCGGGGCTCAAACCCACGAACTGTGAGATCATGACCTGAGCAGAAGTCAGACGTCTAACTAACTGAACCAGGTGCCCTGAAAATACCCATTTTAAATTCAATGATTTAGTGGCATCTAGGACATTGACAGTATTGTGCGGCCACCACCCGTGTCTGGTTGCAAACCATTTCCATCGTTCTAAACCAAAATAGAACCCGTTATCTAGTAAATGGTTACGTTCTATTTCCCTTTCCCCCCAGCACCTGGCAACTGGCAGTCTGCTTTCTATCTGTATGGATTTACTCATTCTGTGTATTTCATGTGAGTGGAATCATGCCATGTGTGATCTTCGGTGTCTGGCTCCTTCCAATAGTATAGTGTTTTTTGAGATTTATCCACGTTGTGCCATGTATCAGATCTTAGAGTTTTAACGACGACTCCAGATATCCAAAGACAGGCTCCCCCTAAAAAGAGCGTCTTTTTTTTTTTCAATGTTTCTACATTTTGGAGAGAGAGCGAGAGAGAGAGAGCGAGAGCACGCGAGCATACGTACACTAGTGAGCATGAGCAGGGAAGGGGCAGAGAGAGAGCTGGGGACAGAGGATCCAAAGCAGGCTCTGTGCTGATAGCGGTGAGCCCGATGCGGAGCTCGAACTCATAAACCATGAGATCACTATCCGAGCCGAAGTCAGACGCTCAAGCGACTGAGCCACCCAGGCGCCCCAAAGCGTGAGCCTTCCAGTTATCCCTGGTTTGGAGCCGGGTACTGCCAGTAGGAAGGGGAGTGGACTAGATTCATTGCTCCCCAAGGAATCTGCATTATGGACACCTGGAGCGTGCCTTTTAAAAATATGAATTCCTGGGCTCCAGTCAGGGGATCTGTATCTGAGAGTCTGGGGTGATTCAGCTGGGTTTGGGAGCCCCAGATCAGGTGACCCTGAGGCCAGGAACGGCCTGCCTGCAGGGGTGGGGGGGGGCCTGAAGCACCTCAGCCGCCGTTTCTGTGTGCCTCGATTTCTCTGGCATACCATTCTTCTCTGCCTCGGCCCCTCCCTGCTGCTTTTGCAGCTCCAATTAACCGTGTCTCATTTATCAAGTCTTTTTTTTTCTTGAGGTGTTTCACCAGGCTTGCCTTTGGCTTCCTTTGTAAGAAAGCCCTTGCAGATGGTGACGCTCGTCCTTTGCGTCCCTCTCCCCCCTTCACTTCTGTTAGGATTG
The DNA here is from genome assembly GCA_004023845.1 of Helogale parvula. Classification (NCBI taxonomy): domain Eukaryota; kingdom Metazoa; phylum Chordata; class Mammalia; order Carnivora; family Herpestidae; genus Helogale; species Helogale parvula. Next base: position 31,305 of record PJEM01014723.1, on the reverse strand, counting down.
GTGGAGGGTCCTCATAGATTTCATATCCTGTGAGTAGAAGGGCTTCAGCAAGGACCGCCGAGACCTCTTTTCTACACTCCTCACTGCAGGCTTTGCAAGCTGTACCCGGTGTGATTTGATTGTCACCTGCCACAGGGGACTGTGCTGAGTTGTCCGAGTGAAATCTTGGTGGGCGCTTTCATCCCAGCCCCTGAGAACGTGGGTGATTTCCTCTAGGTTCCAAATCCTTTACTGTATTGATATTTGCATCTGTTCTGTGTTTATTCCTGTCTGGTTCGAAGGGTGGGAATGGTTTTGGAGGGGAAAGACTTTTAGCCTGAATTCCCAAGGCACCTGTGCTAGTGGGCTTCTGATCTGAAGATGCTTCCAGATTCCTCCCAGAGGCATGAGCTGGAAGGGGCGAGGTGGAGGACGGGCAGGCTGGATGTAGGCATGAGTTGCTGGTGGAGATTCCAATCTTAGCTGCTTTTCCCCTGTAGCAGTCTGGGTGAACTGATTTCCTTCTTTCTCCCTTCTATTTGTCCTTCCTGCCTGATGCTCGCCTGGACTTATCCCTGGGGAAGAGAAGGGACATTTTGGAATGACACATTTTCCTGAAAACTATCAAAGGCCCTTTTCTTTCAAGGGGTCTCATTTCAGATACTCTCCCAAAGCATCTGGACCCTGGATCAAATTAGACCTAGGTGCGTAAGAGCCAAAGCAAAGCAGCTAAGGATTAGGTCCTTTGTCATCTTGTCTGCGGGTTTGTGGCCCTGGGGTTCCCTGTCTCCACTGTTACATCTGGGAGCACCTCAAGGAGGGGGTGGGGCAAGTTAGGGCGGAGGTGGCAGCAGGGTGAGGAACAGAAGGGAGAAAGGAGGTGAGGGGAGGGTGGGTTTTCTGCTTCAGAACCTTGGGAACAGGGCAGCTCAGAGGGCACAGCGGCTCAGGCTTGCATCAGCCAGAGGGGTGAGGGCGGTGGGGTGTGTGTATGGGCAGGCTGTGCCCAGGCTACCCAGAGCCCAGGAGCTTGATTCCTTGTACCCGAGGAACTGTGCCCAAGACAGCCAAGGCCTCTCCCAGACACTGCTCAGCAAGAGGGAGCGAGCACTGACTTGGGGTGGGGGGACGTTGCCTGGATTCTGACCGTGAACACGAGCTCACGGCGTGTCTGTTAGTACGGTTCTGGGCTTGCTCTTCACACAGCGCGGGGCGAAGTGTTGGCTTGGGCGTTATGGGAGGCCAGCCCTTGAACTGTGTGTCAGTGTCTGGTGAAGTAGGAAAAAGGGAAGGAATGTAGTTGGTTTTTCATAAAGTGGAGCTTTGTGTTGAGATAGGTCGTTACTCAGTTTTTGGTGTGAAACTGGCCTTCCTTTTAAAAATGACAGTGATAGGGGCACCTGGGGGCTCAGTCGGTTGAGTGTCTGACTTCGGCTAGGGTCATGATCTCGCAGTTTGTGGGTTCAAGCCCTGCGTCGGGCTCTGTGCTGACAGCTAGCTCAGAGCCTAGAGCCTGCTTCAGATTCTGTGTCTCCCTCTCTCTCCGACCCTCCCCTGCTCACGGTCTCTCTCTCTCTCTCTCTCAGATAAATAAAAACATTTAAAGAAATGACAATGATTGTAGAAGGTGGTTCTAATGCTTAAGAGGGCTAGCTGCAGGCGCGCCTGGGTGGCTCAGCTGGTTAAGCATCCGATTTCAGCTCAGGTCATGATCTCACGGTTTGTGGGTTTGAGCCCCGCGTTGAGCTCTGTGCGGACAGCTTGGAGCCTGGAGCCTGTCTTCGGATTCTGTGTCTCCCTCTTTCTCTCTCTGCCCCTCTCCCGCTCATGCTCTGTCTCCCTCAGAAATAGATAAACATTAAAAAAAAATTGAAAAGAGGGCTAGCTGCGTAATGGATGAGTCCCAGAGCTCAGTGGCATCCATGTATCGCCCAGCTGTGGGGAGTTCACCATGAGTGTGACTCATTAGTAGAGGGCTTTCTCCTCGGGGACGTGCACTCCTTCCTGCTTGTGGTTCCACTCTCCTTTGGGACTCTGGAGTCCCCAGTGGAGCCTGCAGAGGGGGCTGGGAAGGGGCTGGGGCTAGTGGCACTGACCACCTTTTGTCAGTCCCAGGCCACTGCTCACTGCAGGGCAGTCTGGGAAGGAGCCTGCAGTGTCCCAGGAAGCAGAGGAAACCGGTTCAGAGAACAGCAAGTCGGGCTCTGACACAGCGGCTGCTGTTGTTAACATCCTTACCTGGCAAGACGGACTTGGCCAACCGATCGTCTGTCGGCTTTCCTGATTTACTTTTATTTTATCGGTTTACAGAATCCAGGAGGCTGGGAATAGCTAGGGATAATCCCAAGGTCATTTCTGGGGAGTCCTGGAAAAGATTTCCTTACCTGGAACACTTCAAAACTAATTACATAAAACTGTACCATGATGTTTTTCTCTTTTTTTATTTAAAAAATTTTTTAAATGTTTTTATTTTTGAGAGACAAAGAGAGACAATGTGAGCAGAGGAGGGTCAGAGAGAGAGAGAGAGAGAGACACAGAATCTGAAGCAGGCTCCAGGCTCTGAGCTAGCTGTCAGCACAGAGCCCGATACGGGGCTTGAACCCACGAACTGTGAGATCATGGCCTGAGCTGAAGCCGGACCCTTCACTGACTGAGCCACGCACGGCGCCCCGTGATGTTTTCTCTTGTTCCTCCTTGTTAGGCATTAAGGATGAGCACTTGTAGGCCAGCCAGCCCGAGCACCAGTTTGCCCAGGCGTTTGAAAGCATGCGGTCTTTCTGGCCTGAGCACTGTCTCTGAACAAGGAAGATGTTTCAGTGTTTTGTTTTTTTTTTAATTTTTAATGTTTATTTATTTAATTATTATTATTATTGTTTTAGTTTATTTTTGAGGAAGAGTGAGACAGAACATGAGGAGGGGAGGGGCAGAGAGAGAGGGAGACACAGAATCTGAAGCAGGTTCCAGGCTCCAAGCTGTCAGCACAGATTCCTATGCGGGGCTCAAACTTACAGCTGTGAGATCATGACCAGAGCCGAAGTCGGACAATCAACCCACTGAGCCACCCAGGCGCCTAATGGCCTAACTTATATTTGAGAGACAGAGCATGAGCGGGGGATGCTTCACCAACTGAGCCACCCAGGCGCCCCGCCAGTGTTTTGGTTTTAGGAGTGCATGTCCCGTGTGTGGGTTGGGGATGAAAGTAACCAGAGATTGATTACGCAGAAGACCAGAATAAACGAAGTCATTGGTGACGCCAGAGAGAGCCTGAGAAGATTCCCCCCCCCCCATCCATTTATATCAAAAATAGCAAGGAATTCGTGTTTCTTTTGGGGGAAGTTGTGTCTGGTGGCATCTGCATTGGTGGAAAAATAGGCCGCCCTGGCCCAGTGTTCCAGATCTAAGACTCTTAGCTATTTCTGAGCGACAAAGGAGGAGAGTCTTGCTTTAGAATGTTACGGCCCTCACTCCTCATGGGTCCTAATGCCTTTGTTGGTTTGACCTGTTTCAGGTTAGCCTGAATGACTCCCACAATCAGATGGTGGTGCACTGGGCTGGAGAGAAAAGCAACGTGATCGTGGCCTTGGCCCGGGACAGCCTGGCATTGGCGAGACCCCGGAGCAGTGACGTAAGTATTGGTGTTGCACTGTGTACTCGTCTGTGCCACCAGCTCCCCGTTCGGAGTCTGGTGGGCTTATCATGCCAGAAAAAGTAGTGAGTAACTGGAGAAGGGATGGGGGATACATCTTACAACAGGGGAGAGACTCGAGAAAATACTGAATACCCCCCGTTTGTCGAAGGGAGGGTGGTGCAGTCACTCTTGCAATGAGACCCACGGGATGTGGGATCGGTCTTGTGAAGTGACAGGGTACGATCTGGACAGTTGTGTCTGTTCCACAAAATGCCAGAGCCCGAGGGAACCCCTCCCCGTTGGGTGAGCTGGTGAATCTGAGGCACTCACGTTATTTCTACCGTTGGCATTCAGTAGCGTTTAATTATTCAGGTGCTTTGAATGTGTGGGACCAGGGGTCACAGACCCAGAGGCCCATGAGAAACGAGGTGGGTGGCCTCCACATTTACAGCATTTTTATCTCTACTGAGAAAAATGGTCTCTCCCATTCTTCTTGACGTGTGTGGCCTTCTGGTACCATATGGGTCATTGCCCCTCTTTGGTAGAGATCCAGGTTCAAGGAACATTCCCCTGTCTGTTAATTGGAACATGGTGATTGATCCTTGGTCTCTATCCGAGGGACGGGAGGAAGTAGAAGGGATTTCGGTGCTTTGGCGGGGCCTACTGTCACCAGTCTCAGTTCTGGTTGCCACGGAGGGCCTGGCGTTGCCAGATCTGATCTCCAAGAGAAGCTCAGAGAGCTAGATTTTTCTGTGAAAACTGCTGAGTCTTACTCAGCTAATGTATGGTTTTCACAAATACTTGGGTGGGTCGAGCACAATGTGGATGAGGGCCAGAGCTGGCCCTCGGTCCCAAGAGTGCGACCCCTGCTCCCGTCTTCCCCGTGCGGGAAGAGGAAGATCCCCTGCCTTGGGTGACTGATGTCACCACAGGACGAACCTGGGGACAAAGGAACACAGTGTGGAGCTTTGTTCCCTGCGCCCCCATGTCCCCAGGAAACCTGCTGAATTTGCTAGCACCATCCCATCCGCCTGAAGGACATTTTTGTAATTCTTGTGTAGAGATTCGGTCTCTGTGAGGTCCTTGTCTGTGTATCTGCTGTCTGGGTCGGATGTGCTCCGAGGTGGGGGTCCCGGGGGCTGTGTTCTCGTGGGTTCAGTCCGGGCAGCCACGGACAGGAAGGGCAGCAGCAGGGCCAGGATGCAGCGCTCTGCCCAGGGGCGGGTGGGAGACTGCTGTACTGACAGCCAGGTTGGGTGGAGTGCTCTGGGGGACAGCTGGACTTATTTGGGGGCAGTGGCTTTGGCCCCTTTATCAATGTGATCAGGGTTTGCAGACCACATGGCTGCGTATGGATGCTGTCGGTCTTTCGAGGCCCGCGGCACCTGTGTACCTTCATACTGTACCAGAAACCGCTCTCTGCCCTGCTGTGTTGAGAAATCCCCCTCAGGGTTAAAAAAAATTTTTTTTGTTTACGTTTATTCATTTTTGAGAGACAGACACAGAGCACAAGTGAGGGAGGCAGAGAGAGAAAGAGAGAGGGAGACAGAATCTGAAGCAGGCTCCAGGCTCTGAGCTTCCAACACAGAGCCTGATGTGGGGCTCGAACTTACAGACTGTGAGATCATGACCTGAGCTGAAGTCAGACACTTAACTGACTGAGCCAACCAGGCATCCCTCCTTAGGGTTTTTTAATGCATTAAAAACATTCTTTATCTAGATAATGTTTTTTTGTGAAACAGGTAAAAGCCCTTAGCCATTGTTTTATGGCTTTGCTGGACAGACAGGAGCCTGGAGACATTAAATGGCCCGCATGAGGTCACCCGCGCAGCTGAGGAGACCCAATCACATGCTCGCTGTGTGAAAGTGTCATGTTGCTGGCATGGCCAACTCGTCTGGCCTTTAGCCCTCAAACACCCACATCCGGGAGCCTCCTGAGTCTGAGGGGAACCAGGATGTCTGGTTACCCCACGTCTGCCTAAACCCCAGCTTCTCACTCTAAATATTTGGGTGTCTCTTCCCAAGAAGCCATTGCACAGTCAAAGTGATAAACTATTCTGTAACAAAATGCATGCTAAGATTCAATGGAAAGGAAACACAAAGCTTGGGGATAATAAATAGGAATGGTAGAGATTCCCCCCCGTCTGTACACGGGCCACGTTGCACACTTGGCCGCTGAAAGTGAGATGTTCTGATGTGAAAAGTTAATGCAAAAATAAATTGGGACTCAGAGGCGGGAGTTGGTGGTGCCGGCGTAGTAACAATCCAGACTTTCTTTAAAGAAGGCTGGGAACACGGTTCATCAGGCCCCCGGCAGCAGGGCGGGAGGGAAGGAGGCTGCCTACGTGAGGGGCTGGGGGAGTGTGCTGGAGAACGGCCACGTCCTGCATGTTCAGTATATAAGAAAGGGACGGATCTCGAAGCTGAAATCCCAGAAGGTTTGCTTTTAAACAGGAAAAAAAAAAAAAAAAAAAAAAGAATACTGTCCTGATGAACTTGTAGCAGGTCCGTGAAGAATGGGAGCTGCATGCCATCTTCTTCTCTGATAAGTCTGGTCGATGGAAGGAAACAGTAGGTGTTGTTTCGGTCCCTCCTCCCCACCTCTTTGCTCCTGCCTCGTCCTGACATAGTTTACGATGTACTCAGGTGCAACATAATTGGCCAAAGAACTCTCCAGACACAGTGTCCATTGGAAGAGTGGAATCCACCTGGGAAGGTTTCAGGAACGGTAGGACTCTCTGCCCTTGTACCCAGGGTCGTGTGACATGATCGGTGTACCCCAGCGTTGACCGAGGAGCAGGGCGGGAACTTGCTAGCTCAGTCACAGGGCAGAACTTGGTGGCCCGTGGAGCTGGGGTCTGGCTGAGCTCTGGCTCTGAGATCAGCCCGCCTGGGATTGGATCCTGGCTCTGCTGTTATCAGTTTGACCTTGAACCAAGTCATTAACCTTCTGTTGGTCTTCTCCTCCGTCAGTGAGACAGTACTTATAAAACCTTGCTCCCCAAAGTGTGGTCTGTGGAGCAGCACCCAGAGGTATTTTCTTTAAAAAAGTTTTTTTTTAATGTTTATGTATTGAGACAGAGACTGAGTGTGAGTCGGGGAGGGTCAGAGAGAGAGGGAGACACAGAATCTGAAGCAGGCTCCAGGCTCTGAGCTGTCAGCACAGAGCCCGACGCGGGGCTCGAACCCACGGACTGTGAGATCATAACTGACCCGAAGTCGGACACTCAATTGACTGAGCTATCCAGGGGCCCCCACCAGGGGGTATTTTCTGGGAGCTGGTTAGAAAGGCAGAATCTCAGGTTCTCCTCCAGACCTCCTGAATCAGAGTCGGCATTTTGACCTTTGTCATGCTGGGTGATTTGTAGGCATGTTACCGTTTGAGAAGCACGTGGGGTAAAGGACTCAGAACAGGACCAGGTACGGAGATGTTTTCTGTACATGTCAGCCCTTCTTCCCTTTTTCCCCGTGACCCCTGTCCCTTTTGCCTCTTCCCCCCCTCACTCCTCTTGCTTCTCGTTATTACTACACTGCTGTGAATTACAGGGGAAGGAATTTAAAACCACTTACGTGGAAGGAGTGTCTTTGTAGGTGAGGCAGTGATCTAACTAGCTACTCTGGCAAGGTAGTGGCTCTTCCTATTGTATTCTGTTCTTTATTATTTTTTTACGTTTATTTATTTTGAGAGAGAGACCATGTGCACAAGTTGGGGAGGGGCAGAGGCAGAGAGAAGAGAGAGAATCCCAAGCAAGCTCTGCACTCACAGTGGGGCTTGCACTCACGAACAGCGAGATTATGAGCTGAAGTCCTACGCTTAACCATCTGAGCCCCCCAGGTGCCCCACGTTGTATTCTGTGCTTTAGGGAGCAGTGCCTTAGAGAAGTCAGAGGGGACTGGTCTGTGCAGGAAGCTGTGCTGGGAAAGAACATGCTGTAGATGCACAAGATGAGGGTGTTTGCCCAGAATTGCCTGGAGATCGAGGTGGGCAGTGAGTCAGCAGCCTCACACTAGACAAGACTGCACCAGAATGTACGAGTGGGGGTGCGGTGTGGAGGCCATGAGGCCATCAGCCTTGTTGGCATTATCTGTGTGCCGGCAGAGGCCTTTTCTGGGCTCCTCACTGGGGAGGAGGGTGGATAGCTGTGCACAGCTCTCAGCTTGGGCTTTGCCCTGTGGGGCTTGGTATCTAGGTTAATCCAATAGAGATAAAAATTATGAGGACAGGATTGGGGCGCCTGGGTGGCTCAGTTGGTTAAGCATCCGACTTCAGCTCAGGTCGTGATCTCATGGTTTGTGAGTCCAAGCCCCATGTCGTCGGGCTCTGTGCTGACAGCTCAGAGCCTGGAGCTTGCTTTGAATTCTCTTTCCCTCTCTTTCGGTCCCTTTCCCACTCTCACTCTGTCTCTCTGTCTCTCAAAAATAAATAAACATTAAAAATTTAAAAAAAGAATTGTGAAGACAGGATAAAAAGATCATGTTGGGATTGTTCGACCTGGAGAAGAAAAGGAAGGTTGATGAGTCCTTTACTAGAGCCTGGGGGTGTAGGACGGACCCTCACATGCTTACCCCTAACTGCTGAGAAGTGTAAGTCCTGAAGTGATGGGGCTTGTTCGCAGGTGTGTTTTGAGGAAGAGCTTTTTAGTCGTGAGGGCTGTCGTACCTCTGGGTATGAAATGGCAGAGGTGTGGCTGAGAATCTTAGAAAGCGCCTGTATTTTGTTAAGGTTGGTGTTTTACCCCTTCTCTTGCACTCCTCCTGTCCGGCCTGGAGATTCAGTGTGTGATCTTCCCCTTGAACAGAGCAACGTAAGTATGTAGAAGAGAACGTTCTCTTAGAAGAGTACCTCGCAAGAAAGACCACTGGACGCGGGACTGGAGGAACCCGTTATGTTGGTCACTTACTCGCCATATGACCTTGGGCTGGGCATTAAGTTCTCTGAGTCTTAGTTTTTGTCATCTCTTAAATGGAAATAGTTCTTCGTTCCCTCACCGATTCATTCCTGTCATTCTCTTTTATTCATTTATGGGATCCATTCATTTACTTCCCTCTGTGGTTTATAATGATCCTACCTAATTCGAGAAATCTTTGCTGAGTACCTGTGATGTTCTGGGTACACTGAGGCGGGCAAAGGTGAGGCTAACCCCACAGAATTTTTAAAGATGAGCGAAAATTTACATCAAAGAGTATCGTATACTGAAAAATGCTACCCTAATAGGACTTATTATTACACGTGCTTCTGGGGAAGTAACTCATAGGGGTTTATTCACTTTGGGGATGTTGGAGCTGGAGGGGGCCGAGTTCCCTTTTTGAGAATCCATTAGTTTATGACATGTGACTTGGAACCTAACAGAGTCTCAGCGTCTGTTGTAGACCAGGAGAATGGAAGAGAGAAAGAACCACTTTGTCTTTATACCCACTCAGATGATCTGTGAACTTCTCAACCTGCTGCATTTCTGAAGCCCTTTTTATGGCCGCCCTTTCCTGGTTGGTAGTTGGGAACACGTGCTGTGTGTAAACATGAGTGTTCACGAGAGGGTTTCTTGCACAGTGGCCTAGATATTAGCACAGGCTCTCTCTGGGTTCCTCTAACCGTGACCTCTAACATGACCACCCTGCTCTGCTCCTGCCTTGAGCAGTTTGCCGTTTCCATGGGTTTATTGTTTGCAAACATGTGAACCCTCGCCTTGTGTGTAAAGGGCGTGCCTTTGTATATCTGGTGTTTGGCACAGTCTTTGCCTCCTGTCAAATCCTTGAAACGTGTGTGCAGGTGAATCAATGGGCATTGGTGGCAATACCCTCTATGGGATTAGTCAGTGCCCCCGTCCTTGTGGGAATGCACCTGTCTTCCTAGTGCTTACCCCAGTTCTCACTAAGTATTCTTAATATTGTATTCATCACTCGGGCTTGTGCTTAATCCTCTGATTATGTTAATTTCACGTTGCCTAGGTGGTAAGTCTAGGTGCAAAATACCTGACGGCTTCTCCTCGGCCATCCATGACCCAGGTGTAATGATTTTGGGATTTCTGGCTTTGGAGGCAGGCAGCCTGGATCACAATTCCACGCTGCTACTTACCTTCTCTGTGACTTTGGCAGGCGACTAATCACGTAAGCCCCCGCTGCCTTACCTAGAAAGATTTTTAATAATCACATTTGCCACATAGGGCTGTGGTAAGAGCTGCCTGAGATCTTTCACATGGACAGGGTGGTACGGGACCTGGCACCTCGTAAGCACGCAGCGAATGGCAGTTCTTCTTCTGTTTTATCAGTGTGGTTACTGGGTAGCCAGAGACCCGGCAGTGCCTTCTCTGAGCTGTGGCATTAGCAAGTGTGAGCACTGGGCCAGGGATCTGGTGCCTATGTATTTAACCTCCGTGTATATTTAATCACTCAGCACTTGCTTTCTCATCTCTGGGGCTCCTCTGCAGAGGCCTGCGGGGGTTTTTTTTTCCTTTCATCTTCCGGGAACAGAACTTCCCCACCGAGGGTTGAAGGATTAGATTACCTTTTGGGGACATTTCAACAGATGGCAAAACAAGTTCCCAGTCCCCCCCGCCTCCCACACCCCCGACCCCAGACAACCACATTCTGTCTGCCTCTGGATGTAATTTGTTAAACACTTAACCCAGCCGTGGGGAGGAGGTGAGCCTTGTTGCCATCCGTGGGCTCCCCCCCTGCAGGGGTGTGTCTTGGGCACAGAACAGCACCTGTGTATCGGGCATTCCCGTGCTGGCCGCCCCCATGTGATGGGGTGGACGGAGAGGTGCCCCGCTTCTGTCCGCGTCATCTCTTCCCTTCGGTCATTCCGTGGCACCAGGGGCCTCCCAACTGCGTTCAGGATCCAGGGCAGGATGGTCACGGGTGGGGCTCTCTCTGCTGCATTTCTCACCAGCTCGCTCTCTCTTTCGTCCTCTCCTCCTCCCTGATCCAGGTATATGTGTCTTACGACTACGGAAAGTCATTCAAGAAAATTTCCGAGAAGTTGAACTTCGGTGTGGGAAACAGCAGCCAGTCCGTGATCGCCCAGTTCTACCACAGCCCCGCGGACAACAAGCGTGTAAGGGAGCGCCGTCGGGGCTGGATTCCATCCAGAACCACTGCTCTGCTAGGCAGGGGGTGGTGGTGCTGGGAAGGACTTCCTCGTCATCTTTTGCAGCTTGGCACTGACCGTTTTTCTGCTGACCTGGGAGTCCGGCAGAACACGGCTGTCAGGATGGAACGGTGCATAACCAGGCAGGCCAGGTACCCGCCAGGCAAGCTTTGTGGACAGACAGCATCAGACTAACGCACAGAAAATCTGCCAACCAGTGAGCTGCCCAACTCTCAGGTGGCAAACGCGTTCCCCGGGCTCACTGGGACCTCCACCACACTGGTGGAGTCCAGGGCTTGCCGTGTGCTTGTCCCCAGTGCCTGTGTGTGCGTGCACGCACATGCACACCCGTGAGCGCGTGCTTGTGCCCCTCCCCCCAGCCCAAGGCAGCGGCAGACCTGCTGTGCCTCCTCATTTGTTTTCCCAGCTGGCTGGCCTGGGGCTTTGTTTCTGCAGTAGAACCCGGGGCAGTTAGGTTCAGTTAGGCTGGCAGGGAGCATTGATTTGAGATTGCACTGGGTCCCGGAGAGGCGGATGCAGAGGTGGGCAGGACAGGAATCAGGCAGCCTGCAAGGTTAGAGAGCTTTAGCTCAGAGGGCTGTATCTGATTGCTTTCTTCCCCACCCTGGTGAGCCCTAGCTCACTTCCAAAGGTAAGACAACTGCTTCCAAAGATGCTGAGATACCTCTGAGGTAAGGGTAGCTACCAAAGGGTCCTCAGGCCAGGTTCCCCCGATCCCCACCCCAGCACTGGCTTCTCTCATTGCCTGTGGTCAGTTAGCTGGGGCCTGTTTTCAAAATATTTCCCCACTGACATGGCACCAACCAATCAGAACAGACCCAGTCTGGAGGGAGCTGGGTCCTGAGGGCCGCCCTGCTGGGCCAGCCATTAACCTTTTAGTTGCTGGATTGTGGACAAGTCCTGGAGAAGGGGCCAGGCCACTGGTCCTTAGGCTGGACCACTCCAGGGTTTCAAGAAGCAGCTATTTACTAATGGGTATAGAAGCAATTAAAAAAATTGTTTTATTTTTTTTTAATGCTTTTTATTTATTTTTGAGAGACAGAGAGAGACAGTGCGAGCAGGGGAGGGTCAGAGAGAGAGGGAGACACAGAATCTGAGGCAGGCTCCAGGCTCTGAGCTAGCAGTCAGCACAGAGTCCAACGCAGGGCTCGAACCCACGAACCGCGAGATCTGACCTGAGCCGAAGCCGGACGCTTAACCGACTGAACCACCCAGGCGCCCCTATGTTTATTTTTTAGAGGGGGGGGAGGAGCAGACAAAGAGGGAGACACAGAATTCGAAGCAGGCTCCAGGTTCTGAGCTGTTAGCACAAAGCCTGATGTGGGGCTTGAACTCATTAATCGCGAGATCATGACCTGAGCCAAAGGCAGACGTTTCACCGACTGCGCCCCCCAGGTGCCCCAAGGAATAATTTTTTTAAAAACTAAATTGATACTGGGATGTAGTGGTTCCTATCAGCCCTGCCTAATGAGCTTCAAGCAGAGCAGTGGTTAGGAGCAAACGCACCTCTTACCTAACTCCCTCTGCCATGAAAAGCAAGGTGTTGGAGGGGATTGGCTCTGTAGACAAGATTGCTGGCCCTTTGTCCCACACCTCCCACTGCCCTTGGTCAGGCAGCCCTGGTCCTTGGGGCTCCCACGGTTGGACGGGCCTTGCTGCCCCCCTTGCTCTTAACTCCCACGAGGCAAGGAGCCCTGCCCCAGGGTCCAGCTCGCTGGCTGTACCACATAGCTCGCGGAGCGATCTGTGTGCCCCCTGCCTTTGAGAATCAAATAACTCTTAGGTTACTCACTTTGTCAGGTTGTGCTGTCTCTTATCATGATTTTTACACATTGTCCCAGAGCTAAGTCTCATTGCAGTTGTGGCCTCTGGAAGCTTCCTTTTCAGCTCTCTGTCCCCTCCTCACCTCCTGCCACAGGGGCACAGATGTCTGCAAGCGGGGTCTGACTTCCTTCCTGCTCGTCATGGGTTGTGGCGAGCTGCCGCCTGGCCCACATGCACGTCTCAATAGTCAGAAGACAGGAAGGACGATGTTCTGGGCTTGCGGAGACGGTTTGGTGCAGGGGGAGAGGGGCTTTTGGAGCCTTTGGTCTGAAGAAGGAGCAGGGCAGGGGCCGGGGCACTGGAGTGAGTGGGAAGAGAACCCCAGGGGGGTGGTCAAGGAGTCTGAGGTTCAGGGAGGCCAGGGCCTGCCCACAGCCCGGGTGCCCCCCGCCTGGAAGGTGGTGCATCTTGGGTTTCTCGTGGAAGAGAGGGACAGGCGTTGGTGTTGGTGGGGAGATGGAGGAGGAGCGGCCTTCTCGGAGAACCTGGTGACAGGTGGGGGCCGGGCCTGGAGCAGACCGAGTGGGTTAGATGCACAGCACTCTCTGCTGAGTTTCTGGTTCCCCAGAGGACCTGGTTACTCCTCCCCAGACTTCTCCGGAAGGAAACAGTGACTCTCATTGTGCCCGTTACTTCTGTTACTTTTGCCTTCGTGCCCGGGAAGGCAGATTGCCCCACCAGACCTACCACTTCCTGAGAAAAGTCACGCAGGCTGTGAGTGCCTTGCTGTCAGGACGGGGTGCGGGGACCACGCACGTCCCCTGTGTGACGATGTCAGGGGTGCTGTCGAGGAGCGTGGTTTGAAATGGTCCGAATGGCCGTTAGCAGCTGCCTGGAAAGGGGATGATGTCACACAAGGGCCACGTGGATGTTGGAGGGGTGTGTGTGCCTGTGCAGGGGTGGAGAGGAGGTGCTGGGTAAGCAGGCGGCTGCGGGCCCGTGGTTTCGCTTTGTGATGGAGATGGAGCGGCTGTAGGGGCATGTGAGCGCGTGGGTCTATTTTCGTACCTGCCGACAGCCCCACTTCCTTCTTCTCAGCCTCGTGTGCTGCCTCCCTGCAGCAGTGCACAGCCCTGGCCACCTGGCAGTGCCGCTGGCCTCACGGTGCACCTGAGGTCAGCTACGTGGTGTCTGCATATCCCGGGGGTTCCTTACACAAGGTCCCTGAGTGTGCAGCTAGGCTTCCCCAGCTTGAGGGCGGTCTTCTCTCTCTCTCCCTTCTGGAGTTTTGTTCCTTCATTGCCTCCCATGCCCCTTGGTCGTGTCTTTGTGCCTCCACTTAGAACTGGAGAGAATCACTTGTGCTGCCAGAGAGGTGAATTCTGTAGCTTTTTTTTTTTAAGCTTATTTTGAGAGAGAGCGAGAGAGAGAATCCAAAGCAGACTCCACACTGTCTGCAAGGAGTCTGATGTGGGGCTTAGACTCACAAACCTTCAGACTATGAGCTGAGCCTAAATTAAGAGTTAGACGCTTAACCGACTGAGCCACCCAGGCACCCTTTCTGTAGTTTCTGTTTCTAGATGTATTTGTATTTTAAAGAGGAAACAGGAGTTTTATTTTAAATACATTTTAAAAAGAGTTTATTTATTTATTTTTTTAGAAGGGGGGGCAGAGAGAGGGAAACAGAGAATTTCAAGCAGGCTCTGCATTGTTAGTGAGGAGCCTGATGCAGGGCTCAAACTCATGAATCATGAGATCATGACCTGAGTCAAGATCAAGAGTCAGATGCTTAACCGACTGAGCTCCCCAGGAGCCCCTTCTGTAGCTGAATTTATGTTTCTGGACTATTTGTATTTTAAAGAGGAAATAGGTGTTTCTTTAATACATTAAAAAAAACTTTACTTATTTTGAAAGAGAGAGGAGATGGAGAGGCAGAGAGAGAGAGAGAGAGAGAATGAATCCCAAGCAGGCTCCACACTTGTCAGAGTGGAGTCTGACACGGGGCTTGAACTCACGAACCGTGAGATCATGACCTGAGCCAAAACCAGGAAGTTGGACATGGGGTCCCAGGCGCCCCATGAGGAGACATAGTTTTAAGTCAAGAGCTGAATATCCGGTGACTGCAGACAGGGTGGGGAAGGGGCGTGTGAGGACACTCCTGAAATCACACTGTCTAGGAGGCACCTGGTAGGCCTGCTCTGCTGGCAGGTCTGTGGGGCTGGCCTGGGGCCAGGATGAGCTGCACTTCCTGTCACCTGCCCACGTGGCTCGGTTCTGTAACCACATCAAGTGACACATGCCTGCATGATGCCTGGAGCCCACAGGTGTGCGGGGCTGGGGAGTCATCAAGGCACTTGGGATTGGACATGGAGCTTCAAGGACAGGCAGTTCCAGAGGCTGCGTGCAGTTGGTGGGAGTTCACGAGGGGGCAGGCTGTGGGCAGAGACTTCGAGGGGCTGGGAGATGTGGTTTCTTTGCGGGCTGTGGGGAGATTCACTTTTCAGGGTGAAGGGTTTGCACCGAGGTGCTTCGAGGTACCAGGCAGGCGCTCACCCGAAGATGAAGATGTTTTTGCCTTGAGGACAGTAGGGAGCCATGGAAGTATCTGAGTAGGGGGGCTTAGTGTAAACAGTGTCTCTTAGGGAAATGTGTGTCCCGGTGATATGCAGGATGGATTCGAAGGGGAAGGATCAGAGAGGGGCCAGGAAGGGACCTGTCGTGGGGATACAGGCATGAAGTTGCCCAGCCAGGCCTTGAATCACCCTCTGAGCATTTCATGCCCTGCCAAGCCCTAGAGGGCATGAGAAGGACTGAATCCCAGTGCCCGGCACCAGTTTGCCCGTGGGCTCCAGTAGGGGATACGAAGGAGAGCAGGGAGTGTAGAAAGGAAAACATAGCTGGGTGGGTGGCCGATTGGGAGTGGGGGCCGAGGGACAGCAGTGGAGTGATTGTGAGGACTCGGGCCGGCAGGAGGGGTGCACAGAGCTTGGGACGTGGTGGGAAGGCGTGGGAGGACTCGGATTTGGACCTAGTGAGACACCTGGGCACATCAGAGGGGAGATGCCGAGGGCAGCAGTCAGGGTGAGGCCATAGAATAAACGTCATGACATGCCTGAACATCACAGCAGCAGTAGCTGAAGGTGTGTGGGGGATGGAGTGAGTTGGCAGGGGAGGACGGAAGAGCACTGAGGTGACATGAGGGTGGGGATCGGACCTCTGTCCGAAGGAGCCAGACGAGGGGAGTTGAGGACGGGGTGGCCAGGGGTGGGGCTCGCAGGCTTGGCATGATTCAGTGTTGCCACCGGGCAAGGGAAGCAAGCTGCCGGCAAAAGCGTCAGGAGTGGAGGAAGAGAGGAGGCTCAGGAATGAGCCCGAGGGCTCAGTGTGGGACCTCGGCCTGTGTTGGAGCAGGAGAGGAAAGGATCCGTGGACTGTCCAGGGACGGGCTCCGAACCAGCCAGACATTGATGCAGATACCGCCCCCTGGGTCACCTTGGCCAGTGAACTTCTCCATGTGTCAGTGTCCTCGTTAGTAAAGGAGATAACGCTGATAGCTAAAGCCCTGCCAGGAGGATGGAATTGGAGAAGGCATGCACAAGTTTGCAGCTCAGCACCCGGCACGCGCCGCATGCTCTTGACACCTTTCTTGTTTGTTTCAAGTAAACTCTCTGCCTAACGTGGGGCTCGAACTCATGGCCCTGAGATCAAGAATTGCACGCTCCACCATCTGAACCAGCCAGGCATCCCTGTTCTTGACCTTAATAATTTAACTATTATCCTGAATGATAATAAGCTCTCTGACTGGGTGTGTGATTTTTAGATTTAGATATGTGAAACCTACCGAAGCCATGGAACAGATTTCTAGAGAAATCTTTTTATTTTACTATTTTATTTTTTAAAGTTTATTTTTGAGTGAGACAGAGATAGTGTGAGCAGGGGAGGGGCAGAGAGTGAGGGCGAGAGAGAGAATCCCAAGCAGGCTCAGTGCTGTCAGCACAGATCCTGACGCAGGGCTCGAACTCATGAAACCATGAGATCATGACCTGAGTTTACCAGGAGTTTACCCCTGCCCTACTCACCCCTCGGAGTGAGCCACCAACTGAGCCACCCAGGTGCCCCAGAAATCTTTTTAAACTGAGGACACTCCCTTCCTTAGGGGCCAAGATGGTTTCGGAGCAGGAAGATGGGCTCTGTTTATTCCTTTTTTTTTTTTTTAATTTTTAAAAAACATTTAATTTTATTTTTTGAGAGACAGAGCTTTAGCATGAGCAGGGAAGGGGCAGAGAATCTGAAGGAGGCTCCAGGCTCTGAGCTGTCAGCACAGGGTCCAACGCGGGGCTTGAACCCACAACAGTGAGATCATGACCTGAGCTGAAGTCAGATGCTCAACCAACTGAGCCACCCAGGCGCCCCGAGGGCTCTGTTATTTCTCGGGAGTGCCTTCATGCCAGAACTTAGGACGGTACTCCTAGGATCGTGATTGTTTTTACAACATTGCATTTGTTTACGGTGGTTTTTGCTTTCAAAACGTTTACTAGCCTTTACGGTTAGATTTAATTAGGCTCCTGCAGACTTTGGAGTTTTACATTAGATGCTGTGGAGGAAGCAGAGAGAACACGTAGAATGCGTTCCTGGGAGTTGGGGAGGGAAACGCCGAAGGGAAAGGAGCAAGAACACGGGAGAGCAGCATGCGCGCGAAGGCAGAAGGTCAGGACGTGCCTGAGCAGCTAGTGCTACAAGGATTCTGAACAGAAGATTGATCTGGGTCACATGCAGTCAGTGAGGGGACGTGTGCTTGGGTGGATTCCTTCAGGCTGTTGGTTTCAGGGGCTGGCTGGTGCTGGGAGCCGCCTCCCTCTTACTCTGGTTCATGGGGATCCACTGGGCCGCTCTTGCCCTTGTCCTTCAGATCGAGATCTCAGGTGCATTCAAGGCCTGCCACCATCTGCGCTTCATGATCCTTGCCCTCAGGCCCTCGGGTCCCTGCGGTCCTCCCCCGTCCCCCACCCGCCTTTGTTCCCAAACTCAAACTGCCCCAGATGCGGGCTGTTCTTTCCATGTGGAAGTCTCTGCCGCCTTCACAGGGGCCTGGAGTCATGTCTCATCTCCCAAATTGGAGCTAATCTGTGTTCTCTGACCCTCATAGGACTCTGTCCATGGTTTCCCATCGAGTCTCATTTTCCCTAGAGTTACAGTTACCTACAATCACGTCTGTCTTTCTCCCACTTTGGATCATAAGGGTTCTGTGTTTTCACTGTGGCACTGTGACGTCTGGTCCGCGGTGAACATTAAATGCACATTTGTCAGGTTGAATTGGCTCAGTCTTTTCCCCTTGAAAACTCTTTATTTTTTTAAGTTTATGTATTTTGAGAGAGAGAGTGCAAGTGGGGAAGGGACAGAGGGAGAGAGAGAGAGAGAGAGAGAGAGAGAGAGAGAATCCCAGGCAGGCTCCGTACTGCCAGTGCAGAGCCCGATGCCGGGCTCGAACTCACGAACCATGAGATCATGACCTGAGCCAAAGTCGGATGCTCAACCGACTGAGCCACCCAGACCCCCCCCTCCCTGCTACCCTGGGAACTCTGCCGTCCATCTTGTTCCCAGCCACTTGCCTCTGCGGGGACTAAATAGGGTGCAGGCCCTGCTCGCCAGAGCTGCTTTCCTGCTGCACCCCATGGCGGGTCTGCCAGCCCCACCGCCTGTCCTGTCACCTGGCCTCAAGGAGAAGCTGATCTTCCTAGACGGGTGTGGCTTTAGGGATTTTCCTGGGAAGATGTGTCCAGTAGCTGCTCAGAGGATGGAGGGACAGGAGTCCTGTCTGTGTGCAGCCAGTCCGAAGAGCAGGACTTCTGTGTCCCTGCTCCCGGTAGCCACCCTCTGACTGTGACCCAGTGACTTACCAGAGAGAGGAGAACGGCCAAGTCAGCAGAGAGAAAAGGCAGAAAGGCCTGACTAGCGCTGTTACCTGGTTAAAGGAGAGCTGTTTTCGGCTCTGTCCCAGCCTGTCCCGTACCCCTTCCTTCCCGGAGCCGTGTTTGGCAAGCACCGGTGTCTCCCAGCCAGGGGGTGGTGGGGACCCCCACGGCCCCCTGGCGCCACACGCATGTGAGATGTGGGGCTGCGGGTGGCTCCGGCCAGGTCAGCTCTGACTTTGCCTTTTTTTCCCTCTCTTGCAGTACATCTTTGTAGATGCTTATGCCCAGTACCTCTGGATCACGTTTGACTTCTGTAACACTATCCAAGGCTTCGCCATCCCCTTCCGGGCAGCCGACCTCCTTCTGCACAGCAAGGCCTCCAACCTTCTCCTGGGCTTTGACAGGTCTCACCCCAACAAGCAGGTAAGGGAGCTTCTGGAACACAGATGGGGCTTCTTGAGTTTTCTGTTCTGCCCCCGGGTGGCTTGTGTGTCCTCTGAGTGACCTCCCCCGACCCCTCCCTCCCTCGCTCCCAAGCTTAGCCCTTTGTAGCTACTATTTCACTTCCCATGGCTAAAGAAAACTAGATCTCCCTGGCGGCCAGGGGGTGAGGCCAGGCACTTGGCAGGCCTCGTTAAACATCGTGCCTTTCTCGGGGTAGATGCATCTTTGTGGGTTTTGGGGGGTAAATCGAAGCTCTAGAAATTAACCAGAGAGAGCCCGCTAAAGAAGTCTGCAGTCTGAGCTCTGCCCGGACCTGTTTTTTTTTAATTTTTAATTTTTAAATGTTTTTTATTTAAATTTGAGAGACAGAGAGAGTCAGGGCGAGCAGGGGAGGGTCAGAGAGAGAGGGAGATACAGAATCTGAAGCAGGCTCCAGGCTCTGAGCTAGCTGTCAGCACAGAGCCCGACGTGGGGCTCGAACCCACGAACCTCGAGATCATGACCTGAGCCAAAGCTGGACACTTAACCAACTGAGCCACCCAGGCGCCCATGCCCGGACCTCTTAATGAATTTCTGTTCTGCCTTTCCCAGCTTTGACTGTAAACACCCTGATTTTGTACCATTTATTTGAAATTGCCATCACATTTCACTTTTCTTCCCCGTAGTGTGTGCGTGTGCACATAATATAAATGGGTCTTCTGTGTTTTCTCCTTAAATCTGGATTTGAAGGAAAGGCAAGATGAGGAGAGAGCCCCTGTAGGCTTTCTATCTCAGGGTTGAGACTCGCCAAATCGAGAGGGAGGAAGGGTCTGGTGTAATCCTGTGAAGCCTGTAGACCTTGCAGGTTTGGATTAATGATGAGTTTTGAATGGCTTTGCTCAGAGGAACCTTGGAACCTTTCTCTTTCTTTGCCGGTTATTTGACCAAAACATGATCTGTTTACCCTTACCTTCCTTTGGGAGAAACCTAAGTAAGGCTGGGTCGGTTTACCAGGATAGGTGGATTACTGTGTTTTTTTTGTGGTCCCCTGCTTCTTCTTCCTTCATCCTCTTTTTTTTTTTTTTTTAAGTTTATTTATTTATTTAGAGAAAGAGAGAATCCCAAGCAGGCTCTGCTCTGCCGGCACGATCTGTGAGATCGTGACTGGAGCTGAGATCAAGAGCCGGATGTATTCCCGACTGAGCCACGTGGGGCCCCCTGTTTCATAATCCATGGTCACTAGGGCCAGAAGAACTCAGGCCCTGTGTTTGGAAGTTCAGGGGTTTGGGCAAAGATCAGCAAGTTAGCTACTCATGGCCACTTCCTTTGTATTCAAGGTCATTCCCTTTGGTGCGGTTTGCCTCTGCACTCAGCCAGTGTCCTCTCGGTTCGCCTTTAGTCACTGTGGCCCCTTCTGGGTTTTTAAGGACACTGCTTCCTAAGCACGAAGGATGGAGTGTGATCCTTTTGTTTTTACTATCCCTGCGAACTAGTCTTGAGTAAGCTGTACTTTCTGGTGATCCATAAATGGAAGACAAGTCCCAGTCACTTTTTTCTTGCAGTTCTTGAGGTCTTAGTAACTATGGGGAGGAACATGAAGGCGTACTGGGGCCTTCCCTCCCTGCCCTTGTTTGGATTTGGAGGAATCAGGCTGGCCTTGGTGATCTCTAAGCCTGTCTTTACAGCCAGCGCGTTCTTTCAGGCGGGGTTTGAGGGCCGGGCCACTCAGGTGGTGGGGTCCCTCTTACATCCTGATTCCTTCCTGCCCTTTCGGTCTTCACAGCTGTGGAAGTCGGACGACTTTGGGCAGACCTGGGTCCTGATTCAGGAACACGTGAAATCCTTTTCTTGGTAAGTCATCCATCCAACAAGGTAGAATGACCTCATCCCCTTTCTTCAGCTCTAGCTCCTTCCCGAGGACACCCCGACCCTCCCCTGAAAGGCAAAGCCTGTGGTTCGGGAGACGCACGCTCCAGACCTGGGAATTAGAGCTGTCAGTGAAACACGCTCACTGTGGGAGGTGGTGGGGGTGAGAAAGGTCGGTTATTTGTGAGAGAAGTGATGGAGCTTTTGCATTTTTCAGTCCATCAGGGGACCCGGGGAGGTGGGGGCATGGAAGAATCTTTGAGCGCTTGGATGGATTAGAATTTCTAAAGATCTTCCCTTTTCGAGCCTGATAACAGAAGTGGGGGGTTTTCTCCATAGAAAATTCATTCACTTGTTCATTCACAACTTTTTTTTGATATCTGCTGAATATAAAACATGCTAGATGCTGTAGGGTAGGAGTTGAATAATTTATGGATAGAGTTACTAAGGAGACCGCAGCTTAGGAGGTAAGAAAAGACATTTTGTGCATGTTGTGAAGGAAGCCCAGAATTCATGGACGTGGGAGGAGAAGCCAGAGGAGGGACACGGTTCTTTCCAGATGGGACATTCACAGTCCCACGGAAGAGCATGCCTGCAGTTGAGCCGGGGTGTGTGCAGCAGGCTGGAGGGTGCAGGAGGGCGTGGAGGAGTGTGGTGTGATTCCAGGCAGGAACAGAAAGGTCCCAGGCAGAGATCAGACACTGTGGTCTTTGGGTGGAGAACACCGAGTCTTTGGGACAGTGTGTTGGGTGAAGTTTGGGGAAGGGACGTTGGTATCTGAATCCGCAGTCCTTGGTAAAGGACTCTGGACTGAATTCTGAAAGCGAGGAGGAGCCACTGTAGGGTTTTGAGAAGGGAGAGTGAAATCAACAGAGCCGCACTTGAAGAGAAGTGCAGTTGTTTCTAGTCGATCTTCTGACCTTTCATGGTTCCAGGATGCAGGATGCAGTCTCGAATACATGGATTTGTACACGTGTGGGCGAATGTGCAGAACAGATTCCCAAAAACGGACGTGCTGGGTCAGTGGGTCACACCACCTGTTCAAACTTTGCTGCTTCCCTGATTGATACTTGACCTTCACTGCCCCTAGTCAGCTGCCCCTGTAAGCTTCCCCATTTCACTTTCTAGTTGTACGGGGCAAGAACTTTGAGTCGTCACATGTTTGTTTTGTGCGTCACATTCCACCTGTCTGGAAATCCTGTGGTCTCTACCTTCTGTTTATATCCAGAATCTACCTTGTGGCTATTTCATTACTCCAAGCCACCATTGTCACTCATTAGTTGTCAAACTGGTCTTTCCGCTGCCACTCCTGTCCTTCTGCAGTTAATTCTCAGCACATGGCCTGGTTGGTCTTCCTAAAAACAGGACTGATCTTGTTCCCCTCTCTGCGTTGAGCCTTTCAGTGCACACCAACATTTCTCTCAGATTAATACCAGGTACATTCCTGCCACAGGGCCTTTGCACTTACTTTCCCCCCTGCCTAGATAGCTCTTATTCAAGGTATACTTATTGCTTACTCCCTTGTGTCATTCAAATGTTCAAATAATACTTTCTAAGTGAAGCCTATCCAAAAGATCCTATTAAAATTGCAGTTCCTCTCCTGTCATTGTCTGTACCTTGCTCTATTCTTTTCTTTGTAGCATTTACCACCTTCTAATATATGATTTTTAGGCTTATCTTATTTGTCTTTCTCTCTTTGATAGTAGAAAAACTCCAGAAGGGCAGAGGCTTTGGTGAGTTTTGTGCACTGATATATCCCCAGTGAGTAAAGCATTGACATTGTAACTTTGGTAGAGATTGCCACATCTTCTCTAGAGAGTCTCAAATTTTACCTCATCTCAGCCACATAGAATGCTCTCTTCACAGTCAGTATGTTAGGTAAGACAGACTTAACTCTTAGTTTGCGTTTTGTTTATCTTGAATGAGTTTGAATATCTTTTAACCTGATCAAGAGACATTTTTATTTCTTTTTTCATGGCTTGTCTGTTCATGCCCTTTGCTCTTTTTGTATTGAACGGTTAGTCCTTTTACTGATTCCCAGGAGCTCTTTATATATTTGAGGTTAGTCTTGTGAAATGAGGTATCATGTGTGTATGTTCCTTTGTATTTATAATCCTCAGTTTATCATTTGTCGTTTGACTTTCCCATGTACTTTTAGTCCTCACTGAACGCAGAGTGGTGCATACTGTCCATGCTTCTTTTTAGCTCTCTGTTGGAAGAGGAGTGTCTCGGAGTTGGTGTTGCTTCCTTAGCAAATGGGGTCAGTAGAGACGGAAGGAGGGGTCTCCTAGCTGAGTATCTTCAGGCTCCACTGGGCCTCCTTTTCAAAGAGGGCGGCTCTCTCTGTTCCTTTCGTCGTTTTCCTTTGGCGGAGGTTGTGGTGTCACGGTGAACTTGTAACCACCATCTTATCCAAGTATAACGTCTACCCCAGGGATACCACTAGAACTTTCTTTTCTTTATTTGAGTTTTAAAAGGGACACGTTGCCCTTTGATCTCTTTAGGTAACCGTATGTCAAGAGGGCAAACCAGCAGGATGACTAAATAAAGGAACATGATGCTCGGGAATTCGTATGCTGTACCTTTTGCCTCCGTGCAGATATGCAGATGTCTTAGGGGAAAGGGCTGGCTAATCTTATTTTAGGTAATTACATGTCTCGTGTCAGGGAATTTCAGGCTATTTGGAGGATTTCCCATAACAACTGAGAGCGTAATCTTAATCTAACCTCCCTGAGAATAATGGCATACATTTGTTCCATAAAGCGTGGCCTCCTGGGAGCGGTAGGAGGAAGACGGATGATCTATGTAATCCAGACCTGGAGACTGACGAGAGAGGACAGTGGACGGGCTGTGGGGGAGGGACTCGGGTTCCCGGTGGAGCATCACTAGCGGGTGAGGCCAGGTGACTGTGCTCAGAGACAGAGCAAGCCTCCGAATTTTCATCCAAAGAGGGCAAAGAGAACAGGAAGGCTAGCGATCGATTGCAAAGGAGCAGAAGGAGCGGAGCTCGCAGGTGGGGTGGCTTCCAGAACGGGGAGGTCCAAGTGTGGATTACCAAAGAGAACTGGGAGGAAAGTCAGAGCTCTTCTATCTCTAGACACTTCCTGCTGCTTTTGTTTAGGAAAGAATAATAAAGGTGAGCTGGGTCTCAAAATAATCTAAGTCAAGGTCCCTTCCTCTCTGCCTTTTTAAAAATATCTAGCAGCTTTGGTTTAATTTGCATATCCTCTAGGGTAGAGGAAGTCCTTTGCTCGGTACTTCTAATTGTGGAAGAGAAGAGAACACGCCACCACCCACACACATGCGTGCACAGAGCAGAGCATCTGATCCTGCATGAGGACCCAGGCCGCTGGCTTCTGCGCTGTCCTGCTGAGACTCTGGATTGTGGGGCCAAAGTCAAGTCTTTTATTTTTCTCTTTCTTATCTCCTCCTTCCTCCCTTCTTCCTCCCTCCTTTCTTTCTGTCTTGGGGAACATCCTCTTGACAGTACCTCTTTGAAGGAATTCGATATTAGAGACTTCATGATCCTGAGGGCCATTGTGAATGTGGCTCTGGGCAGAGTGAGTCCTGCCTTCCCCTCACTCACCCAGTGAAGCTCTCTCTCCCGATTTGTCCAGTTCTTTCCCCCACATGTTGAATGGTCTGGTGTCTTGGGAGTGTTAGGAGACCTGGGGCAGATTAACCTTCTTCCCAGCTGTTGTTGGGGGCCTTGTTTTGGGGGGAGACCCCGGGTCAGAGATTCTTCTCGAGGGAGTTTGATCTAGTCGGCGTTACAGTTTTGGAATAGCCTTTGCACCGCGGTCCACGGGTTCAGTGCAGCAAGGTTCAGCCCCGCTGGGAGCCCCATAGGACAAAGAGAAATGTGAGACATGGCCTAGGACGCTCAGATACATTATGTGAACAATAGATTACAGTGAATAAAAGGCACCCCTGTGAATAAGAAGCACCACTGTATCGAGTCACGAGAGTGATTTCAAAATCCACCCACCCAAAACAGCTCTGTACCTTTGTTTGAAACTCACATAAAATTCACATCAGAGGCTTGAAATTGAACACTGTGCAGGTACATCGCCTGTGCCGGGAGAAGGGAGGAGTGCTTTGGGGGAGGGCTTCCTGGAAGAGGTGCCTTGAACCTGAGCTCAGAAGATGAGTGGGGTTTCGAAGTGCAGACCAGAGTGCATGCAGGGGGCATGCCTGGGGAGGGCTGCTCTGTTGACAGAGTACGGGGAGTGGGGGAGCAACAAGCTCTGTGTTTCTGAAGGATGTCAGGGAGATCAGGACGTGGGTGAGAGAGTTCATGAAGGAGCCACATGGAACATGACTTTGCATGGGTTGGATGATTCCCGATTGCATGCATCAGGGACAACAACACAGGATGGGCAGAAACAGAGAGGGCAGGGTCTGTTAGCAAGGCTAGACTCACTGGTTCCTCGTGTGGTTTCTTCTAGAGTTGTTCTGAGCACCTACCGTCCTTTGGAAACGCACTCCTTTGTTCTCCGGAGTTGGTAACTTAGCGCCAGAAACTCACTGACGGCCTCAAGCAGTCCATTGCTTATTGATTCCGAAACACCCTGTGTTTTAACTTTTTCTTGTCTTTACTCTTCTCAAGCATGGCCGAGGCTTGCCTGGAGCCAAGCCCAGGGCGCCTTCTAGAGAGCAGTAAAACACTTGACAAGAGAGCATCCTGTGTAGACCCCCACCTTCATGACCTTGAACTCCAGTTGGCTTTCTGCCCAGCAGAACCTCCATTTCTCCAGGGGTTTAACGTGGAGATGATGGCAACTGCTCTTCTTCCTCTAGGGGTGTCGATCCCTATGACAAACCGAACACCATCTACATCGAGCGGCATGAGCCTTCCGGCTACTCCACGGTTTTCCGAAGTACAGACTTCTTCCAGTCCTGGGAGGACCAGGAAGTGATCCTGGAGGAAGTGAGAGACTTTCAGCTCCGGGACAAGTACATGTTTGCTACCAAGGTGGTGGTAAGTTGGAAGGCGCTGAGGAATAGAGTCCTTTTGAGTTTTCCTTTCTGAGGTTTGGCATTCTGTGAGTGAGCAGGTGAGTTTACGCAAGCAGAGACTGGCTTGGGACGCCCAGGGGAGCCTGACGGAGGGGCATGGGGCGGAGATAACCATTCCGTGGGGCTTGGCTGGTCCCAGGAGGTGGGAGGAGGTGGAGACACTTAGACAACCACTCAGGGTGTCTGTGGGGCCTTGGAATGTGTTTGTTTCCTGGTAGCCAAGCCTCCTTGTTAAACCCTTGTTAAATGTGTGTTTCTTCGACGGGGCTCCTGGGTGGCTCAGTCGGTTAACTGTCTGACTTCGGCTCAGATCATGATCTCATAGTTCTGGAGTTCAAAACCCCATCTTTGCTGACAGCTAAGAGCCTGGAGCCTGCTTCGGATTCTGTGTCTCCCTTTCACTCTCTACCCCTCCCATGCTCATGCTCTCTCTCTCTCTTTCAAATAAACATTTAAAAAATTAAAAAAACCCCCAAACACATGTTTCTCTGAAATCCCAATTAAAAGAACACAGAAAGGAGAAGCGGGGCTCAGTGGTGATTTTCCTTCATCTTGCTGCCTGATCTCTTCTCATATTTGGGCGAGGTTTTAGGGAATTTTGGACACATGTTAATTTCCACAGCTAATAGAATGTGTAGTCACTGGCTAGTGGGAGCTAATGCTCGAAGAAAAGCAGTGATTAAGCTTCCAGCTGTCAGTAAGTAGCTTAACTCTCAGCCTTTGGGAAAATCTTCCCCTGGATTTGATGTGTTGGATGGAGCCAGATGCTGGAAGGGAGGGCTTGCTCATTTAAAGGCGGAGCTGATTATTTAATAGGGTTTCTTATGCCGCTGTATCAAGTTGCCAGGTGCAACTGCACTGCCCTCCTGTAAAGGAAAACCTGCTCTTCCTGAAGTGCCACAAGCTTACGTGGCTTACGTGGCGGCCATTCTCTCCTTGACCTCGGGCTCTGAAGAAGTTCCCTAGTAACGGACACACGCTTTCCCTTCCGTCACATTTAACCTTAGGGACTAAGATTGGGTGTAATATTTTCTTCCGGGTCCTCCCTTATTTGTACAGTTGGGAGCTGGCCCGGCAGAAGCAAGCCACCCCACCTTGGGAGGACTCCAGCAAGGGAAGAGAGAGTAACGGTTGAGGTGAGAGGAGAAGATGTGGGTGGCTAAAGGCAAGAAAGATTCCTCCTTATCTACTTTGCAAAAATATATTTATTTTTATTTATTTACTTTTTAACATTTATTCATTTTTTGAGAGAGAGAGAGCACAAATGGGGAAGGACAGAGAGAGGGAGACACAGAATCCAAAGCAGGCTCCGGGCTCCGGGCTGTCAGCACAGAGCCCGATGCAGGGCTCGAACTCACAAACCGTGAGATCATGACCTGAGCCGAAGTTGGATGCTTCACTGACTGAGCCACCCAGGCACCCCTGCAAAACCACTAAAATTATGCAGTTTTTCTTCTGTCAGGCTGTTTGCATTGAATCACATGCTGGATCCTTCCTTTTCCTGCCTTGCCTGTCACCTTCTCTCTCACGCACACAGTGGCTAGTAGGCAGGCATCCTTGGATTGCCTTGGGCAGGGGTGTGGTGAGGGGCAGGGTGAGAAACCAGGCCTGAGCACTGATACCTTGTGACAGGCTCTTGGCACTCCTAAAGTCCCTGATTGTTTGCAGTCTTTCAGTGTTCCTGGATCTTTTCCTGCATGAGTTCCTTGCAGCTGAATTTATCTATATGACTTTAATTTCTTCTGTGACCTGAGTGGGGGCTCAGGTGGAGAGCTGCTGGACATCCCCCTCACGCCTATTACTTCTGGATCTCACACCCAAAAAGCTGAAATTACATCCCAGTTGGACCTTTCTGTGCCCTCTGTTCGGACCTAACAACTGTGTCTGTTCTCTCTCGACATAGCTGCTTAGCAGAGTGCCGGCAGCAGGTTTATCCTTAGTCCTGGCCTGTGGCCGGATGAGAGGCTGTGTCTGTTTTGTTCCTCAATGACGCAGCGTCCAGCAGGCTGCATGGACTTGCTCCATAGCAGGTGTACAATAGTTGAATGAATGCCATCTTCGCCCACCATATTTAGAAAGCATAGACCAGTAGATTTGGTTGGTGGGGAAGGGGGTGTTCATTGATTGGTATTTCCATAGTCAACTCTCAACTCTCTGCATGGCTTATTGGGTGGGCCACCAGGTTTCAGGTCAGTGGTGTTAGCTCGAGGCTCCACATCAGAGGCAGGTGAGGTCGGCCAGCACATGGAGGTGTTTCTCAAGTGGTGGCCTTAAGAGCACGCACGGCACTGTCACACAGGGACACTTTTTCCAAAGTCAGATTCCATGCCCCCCATGCATTATTTTCTGAGCATCCCTAGGCTGCTGCAGAACCCCTTCCCTGGGGCCCTCCATCTGCAGGTGCTTTCGACAGTAGTCCATCGTAGGATCAGAGGAACGCTGTAGACTGGATGGGATGCCGGGGGAGGAAACACAACTGGCAGTGGGTGATAAAATGAGTGTTTCCTTCCTTTTAATTTCTTCCTCTTTATTACATTAGACTGTTGAGCTGTGAGGATAAACAGCATCGGACTTGGTCGGATCACCCTATCCGTGGGAGTGTTGAGGTCTGCCAGTGTTCATGTCTTATCTGGGGTGTGCTTAGCGCTCAGGCTGCCTGGGTTTGGGGAATTCCGAGCGACCTTCATGTTAAACGGATTCAAATCAAATTAGGAAAGTCAAGGAGCTAATTGGAAAACCACAGAAAATTGGTTTTGGATGATTAACTCTTTTGCTTTTCTCCAGTACCATAGATGATTACAATTCTTTGCACGTTAGCTTTTTAGAACACGTGGGGATGGCCATCTGGATTCGAGATGGAAGCTGGTGTCTGAATCTTCAGCATCCCCTGGGTCCTTGATGGTCTGGCTCTTACTTCATATGTGCTTTTGGTCTGATGCCCTTTGATATATATTTTTTAAAGTTTATTATTTAATATAATTAATTTTATTTTATATATTTATTTTAGTTTATCTTATTTATTTTACTTAATATATTATTTTATTTAATTAATTAATTTAATTTATTTACTTTTAATTTATTTTTGAGAGAGACAGAGACAGCCTGAGCAGAGGAGGGGCAGAAAGAGCGAGGGAAAGAGAGAATCCCAAGCAGGCTCTGTGTTGTCAGCACAGAGCCCGATGTGGGGTTCCAACTCCTGAAACAGGTTGTGATCTGAGCCGAAACCACGAGCTGGACACTTAACCAAATGAGCCACCCAGGCGCCCCTCCTTTGATATATTTTGATATATTTTTTTAACCCAAGTTTAATTTTTATTCCTTGTTTTTTGACACGGAGTTCACTTCCTTGTCGAGTAGTCCACATAAAAATGATAGCCCGTTAAAGCAGCACTGAGGCATTTCTGCAAACCAACACTGATTTGTTAACTTGGCAGTATAGAGCTGTTAGGTTCTTTCTGGTAGATACCAATGCTTGCCAGAAAGTTGGAGGTAGGTGAGGGCTAGATGCTCCTCTGTAGCTGCACCAACAGCTTATTGTGAAAGCCAGGTTCAGACTTTCTTG
The DNA here is from genome assembly GCA_004023845.1 of Helogale parvula. Taxonomy (NCBI): domain Eukaryota; kingdom Metazoa; phylum Chordata; class Mammalia; order Carnivora; family Herpestidae; genus Helogale; species Helogale parvula. The sequence goes on along the minus strand of PJEM01014723.1, from coordinate 2,044 downwards.
AGCAAATGTGTATCAGTAAGCTAAGACCTGCTGTATGGGCTTGATGGCATTTCCTCTGTTCTTATAGTTAATGCAGACACAATGTTCTAGTTCAGGGAACGGCTAACTGTGGCCCTTCACTTGTTTTTGTTGATAAAGTTTTATTGAAACAGCCATGCTTATTTGCTTACATGTTGTCTATCACTGCTTTCGAGTTACAGTGGCAGAACTGAATAGTTGCATGGAGGCAGGATGGCCCACAACATCGAAAGTATTTCTATATGGATCTTTACAGAAAACCAACCCTTGTTGTTAGAGGCAAGATCCTGTTACCCTTTGAGTTGGCATCAGGCGACTGGCATCCTCTAGCGGAAGAGCTGGATAAGTCATTGGCAATACCCCTAAAAGTGTATGTTACAGGACTCCTTAAATTGTTATGTCCTATTCATGACAGGGTATTATCTTCAGGATATTATTGCCAATTAAATATCTTGCATGCCTCTGGTCTCCCAAGACAGCTCATTTGTACTTTGGCTATTCTGACCAACCAACCACTAACTTCACTATTGAAAACCGATTTCTCATGTTCATTATGTGAATTTAAAGTCTCTAATGTTGTTAGAGATAATGAGAAAACTTAGGAATTGCCTCAGGAGTGTGGGCTTCTCTGTGAGACATTAGCTGACCACAGCTGGGGTGTGAATTTTAGGATAACTGACCAAACCCCAAGCTACTGACAGATTGTTTTAATTATAACATTACTTCAGTGCATGTAAACACAAAGCTAGGTATAAGCATTTAATACTTATAACTTCCACACAGCAATAAAACCCAAACACATTTACAGATTGTAAATAAAACTATAATACCGATAAATTTAATTTTTATAACGCCTTCATTATTATGAGACATAATTCATATGCTATAAAATCAATCCTTTTAAAGTATACAACTCAGTGCTTATTAGTATATTCACAGGGTTGGGTAATGCTTATTGCTACCTGATTCCAGAACATTTTCATCACCCCCTAACCCCATTCTATTCTCCTTGCCTCCCAGCCCCTGGTGGCAACATATCTATTTTCTGCCTTATAGAATTATCTGTTCTGGACTTTTTAAAAAAATTTAATTTTATTTATTTGAGAGAGACAGACAGCAGGAGTGGGGGAGGGGCAGAGAACCCCAACCAGGCTCCCCACCACCATCTCAGAGCCCGGTGTGGGGCTCGAATTCATGAAACCAAGGGTCGGGCATGTACCTGACGGAGCTGCCAGGCACCCCACCTGTTCTGGACATTTTATGTAAAGAGACTCTTATACTATGTGATCTTTGGTAACTGTTTTCTTTCCTCGTAAAGTGTTATCAGATTTCATATGTGTTTATTGAGGATGATCAGGATTCCTGTGTTTTTAGGTTCGTTGCTGGTTCAGAGCAAATCCTTCCGGGGATTTTTTTTCTTGTGAGTTACTGTACTTTTCCACTCAAGAACTTCTATTCATGGGGCGCCTGGGTGACTCGGTCGGTTAAGCATCCGACTATAGCTCAGGTCATGATCTTACGGTTCGTAGGTTTGAGCCCCGCGTTGGGCTTTGTGCTGACAGCTTGGAGCCTGGAGCCTGCTTCAGAGTCTGTGTCTCCCTCTCTCTCTCTCTGCCCCTCCCCCACTAGTGCTCTCTTTCTGTCTCAGTAATAAATAAACATTAAAAAAATTTAAAAAAGAACGGTTATCATATAATTTCTGTTTTTTCATTGATATTCTTTGGTGAGCTACTTTTCTCATACTTATCTTTAATTCTTGTGGCATGGTTTCCTTTAATTAAAAAAAATTTTTAAAGTTTATTTATTATTTATTTTTGAGAGAGAGTCAGAGAGAGCAGGCGGGGAAGTGGCAGAGAGAGTGACAGAGAGAGAGAATCCCAAGCAGGCTCCACAATAGCACGGAGCCCAATGTGGGGCTCAAACTCACGAACCTGTGAGATCATGACCTGAGCTGAAACCAAGAGTTGGAGGCTGAACTGACTGAGCCACCTAGATGCCCCTCTTTTAATGTTTTTGAACATATATA